>SNQJ01S0161187.1:18180-39802 GCA_010110895.2 Picea sitchensis | reverse complement strand
AATCATTTTCAAGATCTATATTGTTTCATTGAAAGAAAATTGAAGTTGCATGTTGCATTGGATAGTTTATTTATTTCCTAGAAGTCTTGAACCTATAAACACCATACAAGTTTCACTCTATAACATTCGTGTAACAAACAACTATTAAAAGCAACATAAGATTAAAATAAAATAAACTAATTTTCCTTATAGAAACACCAACATAGTATAGGTTGTAGGGCCTTGGTATAGGTTGGAGAGTAACTCCAAGGCCACCAAAACAAAAATAGGATTTATTAAAGAGTGATAAAGCCCATTGGTAATGAGAACTATTCGTTGAGACAATGCCCCTTACACAAGAATTAAGCACTAAGTCAAGCCAGTTCATGTGTTGAGATTATCCCCTTGCACTTAAATTGGTGGGTGGACATGGTATTGTGGGCTTCAAGATAAGTTGGCATATTCCTTGAGGTGACATCTTAGTTTTGAAGTTTCAGTTATAGGACTTGAATTGTATCTTCTGCCCAATGCAGAAGCTTGACTCGTGATTGTTTCCCCTGACTACCAATTGTAGAGTGACATCATTAGTGGATTATCCTAGGTTTTTAAATGGGCAATAGCAAGTGGGAAGCACTTGCAATACCTAGAGTAGATAGTAGATATCAGTCTTAGCTCCCCTTTCTGCCCAATGCAGAAGCTTGACTCGTGATTGTTTCCCCTGACTACCAATTGTAGAGTGACATCATTAGTGGATTATCCTAGGTTTTTAAATGGGCAATAGCAAGTGGGAAGCACTTGCAATACCTAGAGTAGATAGTAGATATCAGTCTTAGCTCCCCTAGAGGTTTTTTGTCTTCACAAGGGACATTGCACCAATGATTGATTCGTGGAAGGTTAGTATAATTATTCCTCACAACTTCACTAGTTGGTCTTGGTCCCTCATACTTCTAGGTTGATCTTCAGAAGGCCCTCTTCTTTAGTTTTTCAATAATTCAGTTAGGGCCTTAGACACTTTGGTTGAGCTTTTGGAAGAGTATGTAGTGTTCCTTAACCATTAAAGTTGAAACACAACCAAAAGTATATAGAGAATATAATTTGCATAAAACTAGATGCAAGAGACAAATAAGATGAAATATGTGTAATATACCCTTGTATTATGATAACTAGAAGAAAGAAAGACATGATCACATGCCTCGTAAGGTGGGATAACCTTTTATTGAGCAAAGCTCAAAATACAACAATACACAACAAAACATTCCATAGCCTCATATATCTTTAAATATATTATCAATGGTGTAAAATCCTTAACTACTTGTGGTCCCATCATTAATCAATGGGTACTCTACTACCAACTACCTAGTGGCATTATAAAGTGGACCTTTACATTAAAAAATTATTCACTACTATCTAATGGGCCCTATTCAAAGAAAGTGGTTAAAATACATCAATCATGGATGATTTTAGGGGTTGAATTTCTCTCATGGACTAATTTCCATTTTGTTTTTCAAAAAATGAGATTTGCTATTTCAAAAATGATTCGCCTAAATTCTATATAGGATAAAATTATTTAACCTTTAAAATCGCCAAAATTTTATAAAACTATATAAAATCCTGAGGAAATTTGAATATTTTTACAAAAATATCCCAAACATTTATAGTTGCATATGAAGGATCAATAAGATTCGCCATGGTTTCTACATTTTGAAATAAATTTCCCATCCTTAAAATTATCCCCGACATCAATTGACTAACTAACTCCTCAGTAGATTAAAGTAGGGAGGTTAGAGTAAGATCCTAACATGCCCTCTCCCTTCAAAAGTAGTATTGTCCCCAAGGCTGGAGATGAGGAAATTATTGCAGAATCATTATTGGTTCCTATGTGGCACCTTAGAACTACATATACTTCCACTAGATCAGTATGTTCAACAACACAGGGTATTCTAATAGAGGATTAACACCTTTAGTATCCACTCACACAACTAAATCAAAGATCAACACATCGATGTTATTATGTGGTAAAACCCCAATGGGAAACATCTATTGCCCCAGCCTAACGTGGCCACTTGAGGCAAATTCATTAATGAAAAGAAAAATATTATACAAGAGTCTCTCACAATCTATCATTGGTAACAACCTTCCATGCTCTTTAAATAGAGATCATGGACCAACTGGTGTTGAGACATGGATCAATTAGTCAAGTAGATTGGAGGAGAATATGAACCATTGAATCATTCTATGTCTAGAACATATTGTGGCCATCGAATTACATAATCACTAATGCATACTAAAGAAACACACTTTAAACTAAAACATTTTAGACCAAGTTGATCTTAACTAAGTGTTTAAATATCCTAACATCCCCCTTAAGAACAACTTGGGATAGAGGATTTCATTGATTTCCATAAAGGTGACAATAAATAGGGAGGCATTAGAGTTTATCCCCTTTTAGTTCTGACAACTTCATGAAATCCTAACATAGATCAAAGTTTGAAAAACTTTGTTTCTGTAAGAGAAGTTTGTGAAAATATCCGCAACTTGATCTTCTATAGAGAAAAAAGAGCACTTCAATAACTCAACTACGAAATGAGATTTCTGATGAAGTGCATATGTAGCTCTCTGATGTGTTTGTTGTGTTGATATTGAACTAGGATATTTGGTGAGTTTGATGGCAATTGATTGTCGCACTAAAGGGTGGTCAGATGTTGTTCCCCGAATCCAACCATTTTAAGGACATGTCAAAGCCACAAACAAGGCTATGGACTTGTAACGTTCCCTCGAATACCCGCAGGTTGGGGAATGCCACTCCAAAGAAACCACTAATGCTCTGATGCCAGTTGGTAACATCCCCAGCCATAAACAAGCTGGGCCATGCTACTCTATAGGAACGCTTTTGTTCTCTATCATGAACATAATGATAACATACCAAGAATCGCATCGAGCTTTTCATGCCATAAAAATTTTCTCGGGACTATTATGCAACTTAAAACATATACATACAACACTCTGGCGGAAGCTTTATTACATACAAAACATAAACAAACAATTACATTATGTAATATACTCTACTTTTATACTAAAATAATAGTAACCATAGATATGCAACATAAGGCTGTGAAAATGTATCTATAAACATATAGCAATTATAATCATTATATGATAGTACCGTAACATATGCATCGTAAATAACAATGCAACATATCATTTTATCATACGATTGGTACTTATCTTGAAAGTATTGTCACCAATCACAGCATGTAATCGGCCCACTAACCTCCCAAAATTCTTTAGACTACATTGTTCATCACTTCAAAGTTGAGTCACCCCGAAATGGGTACTCCTAACTCACCTCGCAAGGGTTCCTAACCGTGCTATGCCCATGGACAACAGAAAGACTCTCGTCTGTGTGGCTCACTCAACTAATGCCTACGTACCCTATCATTCCCACATGTCCGTCTCCACTCCATGAAGTGCGTACCCCTTCCGCCTCAGCCCTGACCGCCTCTACTCTTCCAAGGCTTCAAAGCAACAAGCCGATCCAAAGTCCGTAATCAACTCCGCAGCTTTAGCACCTTCGAATCAATCCCCCACAATTTTCCCACTTGAATTGCTCACTAACCGACAACCCACTTCTTCAATCCCACTCCAAGCTAAACAAGTACACCAACCGGAAAAGGCTTATGGGAACAGGCTCAGACATGGTGAAATGGATGTCTCAAGGATAACTGACTACGTGAGTGAAAAATGGCTCATGGATTCATTGACCGGATAATTGAGTGATGGAAGGAATCAATGTGAAAACCTACTCGTGAAAGTGATGGTGAGAATGATGGTCAAGTCATTGGTAAGAATCCCCTTGAAAAGTGACCAAAAGAGCTAAGTCCCCACAATATGAATGCATGTCCTTAACTTGACACTTGTCATATTCGGTTACTTTGGTCCACTTGTCTCTAGCTTTAGAACTTTGGATAACATAATTATCCATACTTTATGCTTTAGGAAATATTACTATAATATTCACTTTTGGCTTCTGCTCTCTTAGCTTAGCCCTTCCCTTGGCTTCTTTGGCCTTTCCTTAACTCAAGGGAAGTTCAATCCCATCTCTTTTATCGTATTCCGGGCTCATGCTTATCACCGATGTATTTTATATTAATCATGAGCTATGTACAAAATAGGCGATCGCCTTTTGAACATCTAGGCACTACTTAATATCAAACATAAGCATCACACTATAATAACTAGCTCACTAGCCTATAACACACATCATATACACGCTAAGCAGTGGAACTCAAGAAGCAAGTGAGGTTTGGGCAATCTGAAAAGAAAAAGGGAAGAGGCCTAAGTCAAAAAATTGCGTAAAGGAACCAGAACAAGCCGCCCTCAACGGGTCACCACTCATCCCACCAGTTTCATAAGACAAGAAGAAGGCCAAAGCCTCCTCTATATGAGGTCACTTCAAGGTTTATAATGATAATAACATCCTGGAACTGTAGGGGAATGGGAAGGCAAAAAGAAGGAAGAAGCGCTAAAAGATATTCTCAAAGCCTCAAAATCAAGAATCCTACTTCTCCAGGAGACCAAAATGAGCCAGCAAGATGTGCTCAAATCCTTGTTGAATGTTTGTAAAGGAAGCCTCGGAGTTGCTGAAAATGCTAGGGGGGGCCTCAGGAGGGCTTTGTACAATGTAGGACGCCTCCAAAATAGACATGATCAACTCCCATATCTGCATGCATTGGATTCATGCTCGCATTCTCCATTACAAAGACACGGGTTGTTAGGTAAGCATCTTCAATATTTATGCACCACAATTATTAGGTGAAAAAAACATTGTTGGGATTCCTTGCAGGCATACCTCCAAAAAAAACAATCTCACCAATATCATCGTGGGTGGAGATCTAAATGTTACCCTAGCCCAGAACGAGAAGAGGGCTGCCCTCGATAGCGAGAGATCCGACTAGAGAATGGGTAGAGGATCAGCTCCGCGATGGGACCTTCTTGATGTCAAACCAATCAAAGGTCGTTACACGTGGAATTAATATAAATTGGTCCGCACATTGTCGTGATTGACGTAGACCTTTGTACAAAGCTCCCTTTTGCTGATAGGACTTGAAGCAAAGGCGGAAATTTTGGCCCATAGTGTATCTTACCACAAACCGACCAAGTTAGAAGTCAAAAAGATCAAGTCAAGGGGCCAATCCCCTTCAGATTCAACCCAAAATGGATAAATGACATGATCTACCGCTTAGTAGAAAGTAAAGTATGGCCACCACACCACAAGGTTCACTTCACGTGTGGGAGGAAAAATTAAAAGGCTGAAATATGCTCTAAAGTCATGGGCCAAGAGCCAAACGAGCCCAATATCAATGCGACTAGAAGCCCAAAGCCAAATTGAAGCCCATCAGCAAACAATGGAACAAGAGATTCCTAAGTCTTAAAAGGAGGACAGCCTTTCAAAGGCAATGGCAACTCAAGCCTACGTAATTTGAGGAAAACTATTACGCGTAGTCGAAGCTTATGGTCGAAAAGACGCGAGACCAAGAATACGTACTTACTTTCACAAACAAAGAAGCAAGTAAAACAATACAAGGCGTTGACGGAAGTCCAAGTTCAGGGAAAACAACGCGCATCCGGTATGGCATTAAATGTGCGTACCTTTATGAAATCCCTTGAGAAGCTATACACGTAATCTAAAGGATATAGATTTGACCAAGAAGGCTACCCACTCACGCCCATTCCAAAGCTAATAAATGAAGACATTAATAGCAATCTGATTAGAGAGGTATCGCAGCAACAAATAAAGGAGGCCCTTGACCGTGATGAACCTGTATTGGAAGTCTCGACTCGATTTGCCCATCACAGATTCTATCAGTAGTGCTGGAATATAATTAAAAATGACCTAACCAAAATGATCCAGAGGTCACAGCAGGCCAGCAAGCTGTGAGGAAGCACTAACTCTTCCTTTCTCCGCACTCCATCCCGAAGAAAAGAGCTTAACCTTTTCAACAAGTTCGTATTCAATCTCTTTATGTAACACAAGCTATAAAATCTCTTGCCAGCGCGCAATAGCCAACTGTCCCAAGGAAGTTCTCCCTCTCATCGTTCCTGAAAATCTAGGAGGCTTTGTCCAAGGGAGGTATTATCGGGCCGATAACATCATCCCGGTTCAAGAAGCTGCCAATCCACTCAAATAGTTTCTAAGGAAAGAAGAAAGGTATGGTCATTAAACTAGATCTTGCAAATGCTTTGGATAGAGCTCTAATTCAAATTTCTATTTGAAGTTATGAGGAAGTTTGGGTTCGATTTACATTTTATAAACTTTATAAAAGTCTGCATAGGATCCCCTTGGATATCACCCTTGGTGAATGGGAAGGTAATTGCCTTCTTCAAAGCCTCCAGTGGACTAAGGCAAGGTTGTCCATTGTCACCTTTGCTCTATGCCCTCCAAGATTCAGTTCTAAGCTACCAACCGAAAACTCCCAAATTGATAAAGATCTTCATGGTCTAAGAATAGCTCGAGGGGTGAAAGATATCAACCATGCATAATTTGCGGATGATACGCTTCTATTGGGGGGAGCAAGCCCAATCATAGCAAAAACGCGCTCAAGGAAGAGCCGGACTTATGCAGCAATTTCCGCAAATTCAGAGATAAATCAGTCTAAAAGTAGCATTTACGGCTGGAACGTCACCCCAAGTGAAATGTTGAGAGTTACAAGAATTCTAGGGATGGAGGGGCATACAACCGAGGCCTTCAAGTGTTTTGGGAGTCCTAATCTTTAACCGGGCTTCAAGAAGTTCTAATCGAGCCATATCGCGAAAAACTCATGAACAAATTCACTCTTTGGGGGCTATATAATAATAATTTAGCAGAAAGACAACTCGGGATAGTGGTTAGCCTCCCCGATTTTTCAATGCTCGCCTTGCTAGCTCCAAATTTCACGCTTATCCAAAACATTGGAGTGTATTTCAGAGGCTTGTGGAAGGAGGCAGCAGAAAATAAGAAGGATGTACTTGGTTAATGAAACTACCTCCAAATCCTTCGCGGAAGGAGGCCTCCAATTTAAAAACATCTATACTCAAAATTTAGTGTTAGGGGTAAAGATTCTCTGGAAAATGATCATTGGCAAAGCCACTTGGAGTAAGCGAGTTCTTTGGAAGAAATACTTTCGAGGGACTCGGGACAAAAGTTTAGGTGTTCCCAAGCAAGCGAGGTAGTGCTCTCCCATCTTCGCTTCTTGCAAAAGTGTTCTAATTCTTCACCCCCATCTAACTTGGGTGCCGAGAAATTGAAGGAAAATAAGAATTTGGACATAATCAATAATGGGTGATCCTCCGTTAAACCAGCACCAGGACCTACAAGAACTCAAAAGATGGATGGAAAATCAAAACATCTCAACACTCTCAAACATATCAGTTTGGGGAGTTGAAAGACCTCACCCATGGCAAGGATGGGAAGTCCCAAATAGACCACTTGTGCTAGATAATCAATGGGCTACTCTCAAGAAGTGTCTCCAAGGAAAAGCCCCTTTAAAAAAAATAGGTAAGGATGACGGAGGATGGGGCAGGAATGCCAGGTCTTACACCACGACAGATGGTTACCAACTATTCAACTCAACTCCCACTGCAATGCCAAATCCAGCACTTTGGAAAGCAGTCTAGAAATATCGCTCCCTTCTAAAAATTGACCTCTTCAGTTGGACTTTGGTGCACAAGAGTATCCCAACGGGGAGAATCTCCAATAGGTATCGAAGGCTCTTCGGTGCCCTTTTATGCCTCCAAGCGTAAGAAACCACCTATCAGCCAATTCTCCTAAATTGCCTTTGGTAAAAAGAAGTCCGGATGAAGGTCATAGGCCCCAATCAGCCACAAACCTCCCTCCCGATGTAATAAGTCTGCTACTTCAATGGGAGTCCCTTTTCCCATTTGCCGATAAGAAAAGAAACCACGCTAACTGGATATGGGGAATACTTCCAAAGTTTGTTCTATTGAATATCTGGTTAGAGAGAAATCATAGAATTTTCGGAGATAGCCAACTAAATGGTATTCGTAATTGGTATTAAAATCTAAGCAATAAGTTGGGGAATTCGCTGCTCACCTTTGCCTCACAGTAAAGCTTCACAATTTGGATGAAGATCAGAAGATTTGGATAGCCCAATTCAACATCCTAGGGATAGGAAACCAACAAAGAAGTCACCCAATGCATGAAAGTTGGGAGATCAGCAAAAATGAAATGGAATTTGCCAAATAGAAAAGCAAAATTCGTTCAATTCCATCCTCTTACTTCGAGCAGTCTTCGAAGGTGGAACCCGTGCCAGTCAGAGGGGCACCCATTGAAGATCCCGCATAAAACAAAGCAACGCGATTATGCCATTGGACTCGGCATAGAGTCCAAAAATCGAGCCGAAGCCTTGGCGCTCTCGCAAGGTTTGAAATTGGCAATCAACCTCTGAATACAGGACTTGGCAATAATAGGTGATTCCAGAATAATAATACATGCTATTATCAAGAGATCCACAACTCAAAGCACCCACCTCAACAACCTCCTTGATAAATCCACCTCCTATTAAGGAATTTGGTTCACTATCGCTATCGCTTTGGCGACTTTAAATCAGCGTTGATAAAGCCAGGCTTCAACAAAGGCCGCTCTTTGATGTTGGAGAGTCGTCACCAATGGAATCATTGAAAATGTGAAAATCCCATGACCCATTGCGGCTCAAGGGCAATAATGTAAAACACGGGCCACAGAATAGATCGAACACGGGCTTGCTGGAAATTCACAACCGCCGGAACACGATGTCGAACACAACCGCCGGAAATATCGATGTCGAACAAATCACTGGAACACGATACTAAAACACGATGCCGAACACAACCGGCCGAAACACGATACCGGAATACGCATCGGAACACAAAGGTCGAAACATAGTGCTGAAACAGAGTCAAACCGCATGTCGAACACGTTGGTCAAACAAAGCCGGAACACGTGATGCTGAAACATGATGTCGGAACTCAAATGTCGAACACAGCTTGTTGAAACACAGATACGACCACGCTGGGTCAAACAGAGCAAGGATCTTTACCAAACACGCTGGCGGCAATGTTCGGAAACACAATTCTAAAACACAGTGCTGGAACAATGGCTGAAATAAAGTATTGTTACATATGCTAAAAACAGCGCTAGATCTTATGCTAAAACAAGGTTGCATAACATTTTTTGATCCAGATCCTAAAAACTTTGATTTTGTAAGAGATTTTGTGGCTTTACACCCTCTAATATTATAAAACCATAACCGCCAAAAACATATCATAATTCGTTGTCCCATAATCGCTACAAGACTTTGTTCATTGCACGCCAGATCCTGAATGTGGTATCGCTACACTTCATTCTTATTGCACGCCTGATAGCCAAGACGAAGCCATGAGTAGCGTATTAGCAATGATGCTTCAAAACATTTCACCAGCCTTATGTATACTTTATATTAATATTTCTGTATAATTGGTTCACCGAGATATTACAGACTTGCATTAACCGCTGTTCGATACTTTGCATTCATCAAGAGAGAAATAGCCTATTGTTTCTTACAACTTCAAGCAAGCAGATTTTATGAACTAAGGTTGAAAACATAACATGCAATAGACTTTCAATCATTGAGGTCGCAAGCCTAACTCAATCAATGAAACCAAGCTGCACAAAGGAGTATCCCTCAATTGTAATGTATCCCAAACTAAATTGTACTATGGACATACTAAAGTGTCATTTTAGCAACTTTCCAATGGATTTCATAAGGAGGTGTTTGTATATCAGAAACAAAGACCAATAGTAGCAAAGGAAATATCAAGATGGGCATGAATTTAAATAATAGCCAGCCACCAACTAATTGACGACAGTGGCATCAACTTCAAAGTAGTAAAAGTGGTAGCAAGTTTGAATTCATACTGGAAGGGAGAAGGGATCAATGTAGAATCATCCATGTGAAAGCAACAAAGAAGGTCACAAGCATACTTAGAATGGGGAAAGAAAAATCCCTCCCTTTTTTGTGGCCACTTGGAGGCCAAGGAAATAATGCAAATAGCCTAAGTCCTTCATTTCAAATTTTGCAGTTGATTTCACATGGATTGTAGTTTAGGTGTGACACTGCTGAGTGGATAGGCGTCATCAACATAAAGAACAAGCATTATGTGACGGTTATGATTCAAATATGAGAGGCTACCAACTAACTCACGATACAAAGTGGAATCAACTTCAGAGTAGTGTGGCTAGTTTGACTCTAGACCGAAGGGAGAAGGGATCTGGTTTAGAATCGGCCCATGAAAGCGCAAGGAAGAAGGTCACAAGCATAGTTAGATCTTGGAAAGGAAAATTTATTCCTTGGTTTGCATTACTTGGAGGCC
This sequence comes from Picea sitchensis, assembly GCA_010110895.2. Taxonomy (NCBI): domain Eukaryota; kingdom Viridiplantae; phylum Streptophyta; class Pinopsida; order Pinales; family Pinaceae; genus Picea; species Picea sitchensis. Next base: position 29,437 of record SNQJ01S0161187.1, on the reverse strand, counting down.
AAGGAAATAATGCAAATATCTAAAGTCTATCATTTCAAATTTCTTTTAAATCCTGATTTTACATGGATTAAAAGTTTAGGGTCACTACCATTGAGGATAAGGTCATCAACATAAAAGAACAAGTATTATGATATGACTTCCTACTTTATTGGTGCATATATTAAGGTGTTAGAATGACATCTAGAAAAAGCCACTCACAAAGAAAGTTGTCCATTTTCGCATAGCAAGCTCAAGAAGCCTGCTTAAGACCATAAAGAGATTTATTAAGGTGACAAACAAGGCTAGACACCTCGACATAGCTGAGGTTACCCATTCTAGACAAAACCTTGCCTTTTGCTCCAAATGAAGGTCTTGGAGACAAAATCATTCCGGCACAAGAGATCTGTTCAAAGGGCACTCGTGTACAAGAACCTAAAGTCCATCCAAGTGAGCTTGATGTTGGTCGAAAGCTCATATTGTTGGCTTGCAACCATGGAAAGCATTGGTTGATGCAACCATAGAAAACGTTGGTTGTGCTCTTTGAGTGTGGTGTTGTGGGTTTGCCCTAGAAGAGAACATGTTGTGTAAGAACAAACAACCCAGCTAAACACGTGTGTGAAGCAGAAAATGATGCCCGATAGGTCGACGATGGGATTCGTGGTTGCAAACATTGGAGAATCGATCATGTAGGAGTTGCCAACGACGATGTTCTGCTGAAAAGACCACAGTTTAGCGTGAGTGTAAGAAGTATTTTTTGACTTGGTGCTTGGAGCAATTATAAAGTCAATGAAAAAAATAGTGTTAAGAGTAGTTGTAAAGATCTTTTTGTACAATTATATTTCAGAAAATGAATGAATTGTTGCAACTAATATAGTAACCTCTTTATTTAACTTGATCCCTGAATGAATTGATTGTTTGCAACATGCAAAGGGGGTTTCCCAGAAAGGGTGAATTGTTTGGCCCTCAAAAGATGGTTTCGCAGAGACGGGTATATTGGAAAGTGTTGGGCAATTTTCCTTCACATACACCATCTATTACTATATATGGGGAATACCGTAACAAGCTTAAGCTATTTTTAGCCAATTTGCTTTATAATAGTTCACAGTTGCTATAGAAGCACATCCAGATAATGTCATGCAATGATTGAAGGCAATTTGGAGAATAATCCAATACCCTGTGACCAGCAAGATATCATGTTGGCTGGTATGTACCCCCAAGATATGGTAGAAGAAAGGGCATCTATAAAGTGCAAAGCTTGTGTTACCGTGAACCCACCAATTCAAAAACAAAATCATGAAGCACACTAAAGATAAAGAAAATATATATCATACACAACTTGTGATTAACTTAAAATTTGTTGCAATATATTACTCAAGACTACACAAATTTGTCCGAACCATATGCTAACCCGCTATTTATTCGACTCCAAAAAAATGAAATGATAGGAGAACCATACACTGTAGTGGTTTGCTAACCTACAACATTGAAACTTGTTTGCAAAGTAGGACAAAGCAGACATGAAAGCGTAATATGATTACAGAAGGGTTAATTTTTGCTTTGTCAGATCATGAGTATAAGTATCAGCAAAATTTTATGTACATAAGAATGAAATACCGTTGTTTCCAAATTAATATGTGAATGTTCTTTTCTTTTGGTTTGGTCTGCAAACATGTACTTTGAGGTTATTCCTAGGATCTTGTTTTCAGATATTTGAGAAAACGAGTTTTATTTTATGCAACAATATATCGACTACAAATCTTTGGACTTTGGATAAAATGACTCTTCTAGAGGTAAATATGATATTTAACATAAATGCATGTCAAAGATATTGAACCCTTTTAGTCCGAAGGTGTGGATGCAAATAGTTAACGACTCAACCCACTAAAGTTGAATTTCAGTTCGTTCGGTTTTCTGTAGAAAACAGCCCTTGCATTTCTCTTACTAGTGCTCCAATAGGTTAACGCATTGAGATGGAGAGGGTTGCTCAGTATACAAGATGATCATTCAAGATTTGCCATGAATATTTCTCTGGGTTTTGTGCATAACAAGAAAGCATCACGAAAAGAGACACCAAAGGGCAGTTGAGAAGAAAAGAAAATTCATTCCCGCAAATGGACCACTTAAAAAATGGCAAATAGTAACAGAATTACACAAGGAGAATATATCCAAAGATTGAAGACCACGCCAGACAGTCACTCAGGAGCATCCTTGCCCTGTATATCTTTCAAGATCTGCTAAGGAGCATGCCCTTCAATCTTTCTTACTTAATTCCACAGTAAATGAAAATTGCTCAGGGACACCTTTACGTAGTTATTCAGTAGAATTTATAAATATCATACTATTAGCACAACACACATTGAACCATTACTTATTATATGTAGGCTATGGTTTATTTGGCTAAAGGGTTGGATATGGATGTTCTAATCACATATAAATGGAGCATTTGCAAGTCTGTCAGTACAGTAAAGACCTGGGCGCTGTGCAAAACCTTGTTTTGAAAGGATTTGCCGAGCTTTCATCACTAGCTGACGGTTTGGTATGGGCCCATCATGCTCAGCAAGAATTGTCTGAATTGCATTGCTTAAAGCTCCGTATGCATGAGCAGGGTTTCCTGTGGGATTTGCGTCGGCAGAAGTCTGGTCAGATTGACAACCACTGACCAAAATTCCCATATCTGGAAGCCCTCTCTTGCCAGATCCAGCATAGATTTCTTGGGTGCTTGAAACTTCTTCCTGCAATGCTGGTTTTACATACTCGGAACCCTCATCACTTCCGTCCAACTTTTGCTTCAGAAACTGCTGAGCCAAATTTCCAATGGCCCCAAGGAGCCCACCTTCATTATCACAGGATTGAAGTTTGGTCACAAGAACCTTAACAAACTTCTTCACCTTGGGGCTTGCATCATCTCCAAACATATCAAAAAGAGTTGGCCTGATTTTCCCAACATCAATGTCATGCCTAATTTTTTTTCAGTTTTCTATTCAGAATTTTTCACAGACAATAGAGGAAGAGACCTTGTTTTAACTCACCCTTTCCTGCGTATTCTATCATCTCTTGTGTTTCTCCTTCCATCGGATTCACGCCTGTCCCAGGTTCATGACGGGAAGGTAATTAATACCTCGAGACTCAAAGGCACCATGGACGCTCTCAGATAAAAGGTCTCTGAAGCCAAATCCACCTTGTTTCTTTTGCTCGGGCCGCTCATCCCCGTCTTTGGTACTCTCTCCAATTTGCTCCTTTGCCCTCTCAATCAGGCCCCCACTATGACAGGAATCTGAAACTATCGTACAGAAACAGTCTCTTGGGACCTTGTCAATAAACTCACGAAAGTCATCATCTGCACTCTTCACCAAAACACCTCAGACATCAGATTTATAATTAATATTGACTGCTTGCTACATTCTTGTTGCATCTGAGACAATATATAAGTTCTATTTTTACATACTATAAACTAATGTCGAACCATATTTTCCAGATTCAACTATTGTTTTAACTTTTGTGATAAAAGAGAAACAACTCATTGGTGAATTGAAGTAGCTAAACTAAGACTCTACTGCTCAAGCTAATAAGTTTTATATGAGTAGCTTACCATTTGACACAGATTTCTGTTGAGTAATTTAACAAGGTAAGTCAAACTCAGTTCGACTAACAATCTGGAGTTAATTTCTTTCCGTTTCTTAAAGTACCTTAAAAAAAAGGCATTTTCCAAGTCATTGCTATAAATAAATCTATTTGAAAATATTTAAGGTGATTTATTAGGAGAGTACAAGTATGTGCAAAACAGCCTTTTCAGTCTGTTTTACAAATTCTAGTCTCAAAAGCTCAAAACCTACTTTAAAAGGACTATTTGTCCATGCATAAGTTTATTTTGTAGAAACTAATTGCTCTAATTTGCCATATTTTACGAATATATCAACTAACGAAAAGTACTTTAGAGTTTGCAATAAGCTACCTTTCATACAAAGGCAGCCTTGAATTCTGTTGACTTTATCCTTAACAAAGTAGCTGAACAGAATCCTATGTAAAATGAAAGTAATTGCCATCAAAGCTTAAATTGATTTATAGCCTGTACAAAGTAGCCTTAAGACGAACTGACCCTGGAGTTAGAAATTGCATAAACAGAAGATTAAAGGGTATTATTTATGTGGATCAAGTCCTTTTATCACCTAGAGCAATGTTTGCTGAAGCTATGATGGTTTGGAAATAAATAAGTTAGTTTCTGTTTCAGGAAAATCTCAAGGGATTCAAAGGAGACTTCCAGAGGTGTTTTGAAAAGGGAATGGCATTGGCTCAGACGTCCCAGAAACATGATCAGATAATTCTGCTGCATGGACCTAGATTGCAAATTGGGGCAATTGGATATAGGCTTAGGTGTTAAATGACTTCAGTTCTTTGTGATTAGTTTTACAACATTCATTGTTAGTCTCCCTCCCACCCCAAAAGAAAAAATACAGTCAATTGTTAGTATCCCTATGATAATCAGACCAAGGCTAATCATAAGATACATTATTTACACGATGGTAGCCTGCTTCTGTAAGCAGGAATAGCTGTTTGTTGTATTGCTGACTGGTATATGACCATTGTACCTCATTTCTGAATCGTATATTAATGAGAGCTAGTATTACTATTAACTAAAATGGTAAAATCATCTCAGCTTTAGCATTCGCATTGGGTCTTATTCCTCAACAAATGAATCTTCGTGTTTCTTCTTTTCAACATTCTAAACATCTCATTTGCCCAGGTGGACCCTGCATGAAAGGGGAAACTTTTAAGTTTATATGGAAGTCAACAAATTCCTAAATGATAAATATACAACTTCTGAAGGGCCAATAGACATATACAAGTTATTATCTCTAGATGGAGCGTAAGATCGGCAGTTCATTGTGAAGAAAAACCTTTCAATATTTTCCGAAGGCCTTAAACTCTTAACAATCATTCAAAGATCTGTGTAATAAATATTAAATAGAATACTCCAAATAGTAACTGCCTTGCATTAGTGTAACAGTACTAGATTGCTCAAATATTTGTGTACAATCATGCCACCACTTTTGGATAAATCATAATACTGATATTACAAAAATTTTGCACCAGTAAATATAAAAAACTTATACGAGAAGGCTTGCTACAGCATGAGAATCAATTAAATGAAGCACTCAAATAAGAAAGTATGCAGCTTGATAATGCATGGAAATATAAAATTGATAACAAACTGGTATACAGTTTTGTAGCTCACACATTATTTACTAGATGATCCGAAACGGATCACCATACAAATTATCATCTATTTTGATACTTTATAAGTGGAAAAATTGGAGCCATGGACTTATAAATAATTTTAGGAGCATGTCTTATTTCAAGGGATTTAGAGTCTCAAACTTCCAAAGCCTGTTTGGGGCATTAAACAGCCATTATTTTGTCAAAAATTTGCAAACAAAGTTCCTAACCTTCCGATGCTGTTCTCGTCGAGAGCTTTCCAATGGTGCAAAGATAACCTCAATCTGAGTCTGTATGACTCTATGAGGAAGTTATGCCTCCCACAAGTTCACCTATGCTTTGACCACCATAGTACGGAGTGGATGCCAAGTCAGCTCCCATTACTCACACATGTGGAGTTAGTCAAGTGTAGACTTTCAAGAAGATTCTAGAGGGTCCAAAACCCTAACTATAATCAGGAATTGAGACATGCAAAAACCCTAAACCTAACCCTAGACAGCTATCAGAACATGTTAAATACTGGGCCACTAAGAAAGGATGGGGTTCCATTCCTGTTGTATTGATTTTCTGTCCCATGGTAGAGCAGAGCAAAGGAGTGGGATATTGTGAGTAGAACAGAGGAAGTAGAATACCCTGTAGTAACCATTCAGGGCACAATGTCTTTTGCAGCTCCATAGTGAATCCATCTTTCTTTGTATTTTCATATTATATCTGAGAAGAAAAGGGCCAGGCTTAGTCCTCACCTTCTTGCCGGATTTTCCCATATTGGGTTTCCCAGGCTACATTTTCTGTTCATTGTGTGGATAGTCTGGTATTTATTGTTTTAGCTTATTTCATTGCATTCTCAGTTCATTTCAATAATTTGAGTGCAATGCCTGTAATATTAAGTTATAATAATAAGTAAACACAGCATTACAGAGGATAACCTAATAATATTTTCCCAAAACTTGTACATCTGTTGTGACAAACTGTCCAGTGGAATATTCACACCAGTTTACAGATCACTAGAGATGTCCCCTAAGCCCCACATTTCACATCTCAGACACTTACAAAACATATTTCAGGAACCTGTTACTTTTCTTTCATATTTTTGGCCCAAAAAGTTTTAGGGCTGTTTTGAACAGGTCCAGCATACTTATCCCAAAAATTCCCTGAACCTCCAGAGCTGTTTTGAACAGGTCCAGCATATCTAAAAAATTCCCTGAACAACCAAAAATATTCTCGAGACATCCTGAATGTTTTTGGATCTTGCTAAACATGTTGAGTGACTAATTGCACCTAAAAACTCAGGACAAAATGTCTAAAATTGAACTATTGAAAAATGTATTACTTTTTTTATTTGCTACAGCCTCCTACTGGTTTCAATATATTTTTTCAATTATAAGAGTTTTTCAGCTGATGGATATTCATTTATACTGATTTTCAGCATTCAAATAATATTGAGCATGACTTTCTTGCATGTATTTTAATTGGTAGTTTTGGCCTCCATTGTTAAGAATTTCATCACAGCACAGTATCTGTTCTGTGATATATGCAAACGGAATGATTAACAGCACAAAATGCAAAAGTATAAAAGAACAAATGTAATATCTTTCATTTCATCACGGCATGGTATCTGTTCCATGATATATGCAAACGAGACGATTTAACACCGCAAAATGCAAAAGTATAAAAGAACAAATGTAATATCTCAAGAAAGATATTTAGATTATTCTTCTACTCAAAATTAATTTATTTCTGATAGAAAGGAGATATTATGAGAAGTAAAAAAAACTACCAAAAGGAATTGACTATTTAGCTACGATTCTATCAGAGCTACTAGGGAAAAAGAGAATAAGCAGAGCTAGAAAAAACTTATAGAACTGGAATTATTTGTGATAGGAATAAAAAAATACAAAGATCTACCAGAACTGGAATTATTTGCAATGGAATCGAAATGTACAAGGATTTACTGCTAGACCAAGTCATAATGGAATGTGCAATTGAATGCAAATTGTGTTACACCTCATATTGTACTAGGTTCCACCTTGTGATTTTCATCACATTGATGGAGATTTGCTACTTATTCCTTGGAGCTCCTGGACCGACTTGGGGAGATTCATCTTTATGGAGCCCCCTTTCTTCATAGCATCATATCATTTGATGGAGATCTTTGGTTGGGAGAGTCTCACTTCTCCTTGGTTGGATGGTGATTGTGCTTGGTTCTTTCTTCATGGTTGCGCTCCTTGGGCAGATTTGGCGATGGAACGGACGAAGAGCACAAGGAGGAAACAATCGGTTGGGCAAACGAAGACGTTTGGGTGTGGCCAAAAGCACCTTGGGGCACGATGGTGACATGCGAGCCCAAGAGGGCACACACCCTTCTTCCCTTGTGATAGACGACGGAGACTTGGGTTGCATTTGGGAAAGGGTGGGGCAACTTGGGAGGACACCCAAGGAGTGGACCCGTCTACCCTTAGCAGCATGGGCGCACCGGAGAGGTTGAACGACTCCATCGACACACCCACGAAGAGTCGCAAGTTGCAACAATTGGCACAAGGAAGAGCACGAGACAAGGGGCGCGTCGGTCCAAGAGACATGTTGGTTGATGGGTGCACGGGCTTAGTTGGGCTCACTGGGTCCACAGAGGGGCGCGACGGTCGATTGAGTGTGACGATTCACGAAGGGGCGCGACACACCCAAGAGACATGATGTTTCGCAAGGGCGCACAACCAAAGGGAGGACATGGAAAAACAAGTGAAGGCAAGAGACATGGAGCTCAGAGGCTAGGCGCACTAGTGGGGTGCACCTCGGGTCGAGGCAAGGAGAAACGACAAGGGGAAAGTCTTGGTGTGACAGAACCGCAGGTCTGGACAGTTTTGGTGTATGAGACAGAGTCGTGAGACTCTACCCTTCTATGTAACTGGGACAGTAGTACCCTCTTTGTAAAGCTTTGTTTATGTTTCGCAATATAAATAAACGAAGCCAAGTAATAGGCATCACTAGTGTCGCTTGCACTATATATGTCTCTTGTGTTTCATATGTTTTCTGTTGTATGCCAAATTGACTAAGTGTTAAACTAAGTTAACAAATGTCTAAGTATACAACTGAGTTGCATAGAGTAAGGATGTGACTCGTTTGTAGCCTAGAGCAGAGTATGGGTATGCTTTAGGTGAAGAGGCATAGTACGGGTCAAGTATCCTTGGTTGAGCCAAGCTACCAAGGGAGAGCCATCGCGATGCCGCATGTCCACGAGATGCCAAGGTTGGACTTGGGCATGACTCTTGGGGGCATGACAGATGGTATTAGAGTCATTTCGCAACGAAGGATTTTGCAGAAAAACGACACACAGTATGACAAGCTTCGCATAGTCTAGAAGTGGGACGACCCAGGGTGTTGTGACTCCTTGAACAGAGACGTATGAAGTCATACGACTAAAGCAGGCCGTAGATGACTCAAGGCAAGTCGAGTCAAGTGTCCCACCGCAACCTGAGGCAGAAGAGTCTTGGTTTGGGCAACGAACCAGGATCTACAGAGACCTGCAATGAAGCACCTTGGAACCAAGTGGTGGATCAAGGGGTGCCCCCACACAATCTGCGAAAGGTGAGTACAATGCAGGTATGTTGTATTGTGATTTTGTTTGTCTTTTTCACTTAACACAGAAAGAGTGGCAAGGCTCGATTTGCAACAAGCTACGAAGGGTTGGTGTGTTGGGTGCCTTGGGTGGAAAGCTTGGCAGCCAAGACCATTAGTTGCATTTTGTGGATCTAGTTATCAACGGAAGAACAGTGCAAGCTCTGGTTGACTCGGGTGCCTCGCACAACTTTCTGAATACTGAGGTAGTGAAGGAGTTGGGACTTAGAGTCTCCTCGTGTGGAGCTGCGATGAAGGTAGTAAACTCTAAGGCAAAGGCAGCAATTGGTGTTGCCTCCTTAGTTCACATTTGGCTTGATAAGTGGGAAGGTCGGGCTAACTTCACAGTGATGCCTATGGATGACTTTGAGGTGATTCTTGAGCAAGAGTTCCTAAGGAGGATGCATTCGATCCTCATGCCATGGATGGACAAGGTGGTTATACTTGGTGAACAGAAGGCTTGGGTTGTGTGCACAACCGCAAGGAAGTCTGGTGGAAAGGTGCAACTTGTGTCTGCATTGAGTATGAAGAGAGCAGCAAAGCGGAACAGATCGTAGAATTACGCAGCAATTGTTGGAGAAGTTCAAGAGGATGGAGTGGGGACGCCTGTTCCACCAGAGCTCACTGACTTGTTGGGTGATTTTGCGGACAGAATGTCAGATGAGTTGTCAAAAGTGTTGCCATCGAGACGCATTGTTGACCATCGTATAGAGCTAGAGTGTGGGTTGCAGCCACTGGCAAGAGCTCCTTACCGATTGTTCGAGCCTGAGTTGGAAGAGTTGAAGAGACAGTTGACAGAATTGATTGATGTTGGCTTCACTCGTCCGTCCAAGTCCCCATATGGCACCCCAGTTCTCTTTCAAAAGAAGGACACTTCAAAGTTGAGGATGTGTCTGGACTACCGAGCGTTGAACAAACAAATTATGAAGAACCGGTACCTGTTGCCTCTAGTTGTCGATTGCTTTGACAAGTTGGCCAAGGCCAAGGTCTTTTCAAAGCTTGACTTGCGACATGGGTATTATCAGGTGAGAATTGCAGAAGGAGACGAGGCAAAGACAGCCATGGTGACGAGGTATGGGAGCTATGAGTTCCTAGTGATGCCTTTTGGGTTGTGCAACGCCCCTACAACCTTTTGCACATTGATGAATGACGTGTTGCAGGTGTTTTTGGACAAGTTCGTTGTGGTGTATTTGGATGACATCGTAGTGTACAGCGAAAGTATGGAGGAGCACAAGAAGCATTTGGCACAGGTCTTTGAGGCACTGCGACGAAACTAGTTGTTCTTGAAGAAGTCCCAGTGTGTTTTTGGGCAGACTGAGATAGCGTTCTTGGGGCATTGGATTGGCCAAGGATGCATTCACATGGACTCTGTGAAGGTCAAGGCAATCAAAGATTGGGAAGAGCCACGGACAGTTCATGATGTGAGAGTCTTCCTTGGACTAGCCAACTACTATCGTAAGTTTGTAGAGGGATACTCCAAGATTGTTGGACCGTTGACTAACTTGTTGAAGAAGGAGAAAGCGTGGAACTAGACAGAGAGGAGCAAGTCTGCGTTTGAAGAGATAAAACGCAGAATTGTCACTGCTCCTGTGTTGAAGCTGCCAAACTTTGAGCCATCGTTTGAAGTGCAAATGGATGCATAAGACTTTTCCATTGGAGGGGTTTTAACGCAAGAGGGACATCTGGTTCCCTTTGAGAGCAAAAAGCTCCAAGATCGTGAATGGAGATACCCCCTCATTTGTATGGTTGGGAATTTGGGGATTGAGGAGCTCTCCCCTTGGGTTACATTGTACATCATTTGGCAAGCTTAATCGAAGATTGGAGGTATATGTTATGTGAAGATTTATTTATGGAATTCTTTCACATGTTTATTTTGTTGGAAACCCTTGTAACTAGTCATGAAGGCCTTGTAATAGTTTATCTACCATTTGGATAACGTAATGTGAGAATTCCATTCCACTTATATTCATTGTTGTTATATTAAGCTTGCATCTAACAAACTAGGTTGTTGCTTGAATTAATACAACATCACCTTCATGGCTTTGTTTTAGAGTAGCAACCCTAGCAAATCTTTGCCTTACACATTCATGCATTATACCAGTTAGATCCATGCCGTTTTGACTCCATTTTGCCAAAGATTTGGTAGGCACTAGTCTTGGGGTTTTTCCATCACCTTTTGTTCTCACACTATTCAATAATCCATTATACTGCTACCACACATTTTGTTAAGGCTTACTCTTCAAAAATCACCTTGTGCCTCCACTCCATAGCCTTAGCAATATTTTCTTTAGGGAAGCCCTCCTTGAGTTAGAGAAGAGCCAACCAAAAGTGTGAAGAAAAGCTATTGTGGTGATAGTGGGTAACCTTCTTAAGTGCACAAAACTAGCCCCTTGATGCTTAGTACTTTACATCATATGGGGGTGCTAGATTTTATTGTAACAAGTTGAATGAA
>SNQJ01S0161186.1:4431-26053 GCA_010110895.2 Picea sitchensis | reverse complement strand
TTCAGTCACATAGTCATCTTTTCGTATTGCCACGCGTCCAACCAAGAGCCATCTACTTTTCATCCAAGTCATAGTCGTACTTCCACGTGTCACTACCGCATCATGCCATCATGTCATCCATATTTCCATGTGTTGAACTAGTACTGGGCCATGTCATCGTATGAAATTCCACGTGTTAGTATTTATAGTCCAGTCACCTGTGACATCATCACCTGAAAACAACAAATCCTCCTGACACCTATCACCCTCTAGTGTTTCCATGTCAACATTTTGAGATCATCATGATGTCATGTTTATGTCATATGCCCTATCATGCTGATGTTAAGCCCTAATATTGGGTCATTACCCCTTAATTAGGGCATATTATATTAATAATGTTATTTTATTTATGTCGTCTTTAGGCCATTAGTTGTAATTATGCCTCCTAGTCTCCTATATATATCAAGGAGACATTTTCATTTTGAATCATCTTGTACTTGAACATTTAAGTGGGGTAAAAGGAGGTTTCCCCCTCAAAGAGGATTATTATCTGAAATTCTCTCTTTTTCAAGGCATTGAGTACTTTTTCTAAGGATTTTCTATACTATATTGATATTTGGTTCTTAACATATGGTATCAGAGCTCAAGGTCTTGGGGTTTCACTGCTACATCTGAGACACATTGGAAATTTTGCTATAACATTTTTTTTACAATGTTTCAGAAGGAAAGGCTTGGAGGATATTTAGTAGGTAGATCAAGGTACGTTGGGTTCAAAATTGAGCTCTTTATGCCTTATACTTTCATAGATACAGCCTGTACAAGATAGGGTTCTGGAATCATCCTGAACTGAGTCATTGCGGAATTTTCGCTATACAAAATTTTATGAAATGTTTCAGACCCTAAGCTTCAAAGGATATTTACAGAAATTAGTAAGGTATCTGTGGTAAAAGGTTAAACTTTTGGGTCATCTTAAATTTGTAGATAAACCATGTGCAAGATAGGGTATCTGACTAGTCCTATTGACTAGTCTCAAGAAGGTGTTCCAGGTAAAACAATCATAACTTCTTCCTAGAGGATCCACATTGAGTGGGACTAGTTGCATTGGATCGTGGACAGTCTATAGTATTTTGTGTGTGAGTTTCAGAATTTGTTATCAATTATTTTGTGCAGGGAACACTATACAAGTGAGATCTCCTGGAAAGGCCAAAAATCGGCAAGTTGTGGGAAAGTTACCATAAATTACACTTGGAACATCCAATTTTGATCAGACCTGTGGCATTGCAGGGAAGAAATATCAAAGAAATACATAAAATAAATTTTCATACCCAGAAGGGACGAAACTTGGGAGATACAACAGAAGAAATATTGTCTAGCAGAACCACCTCAAAATCAAGGTTCAAAAGTGATACTTGGCCAACATGCCACCCAAGAAGGGAACTTCTACACCAAATAAGCCTCCAGAAAATCCTACGTGGACTCTTGATGAAGGTGAAGAAATGCGTAGGTACATAAATGAACTACAAAATAAGATGGATTCAATGGAAGATAAGTTTGATACTAAGATGGACTCAATGGAAGCTAAGTTGGATACTAAGATAGATGGTTTAAAAGGGGAAGCTCTTTATGCCTTATACTTACAGATACAACAGACAAGATAGGGTTCTCGAATCATCCTAACCGAAATAATATGAATTTTCGCTTATACAAAAATTTTATGAAATGTTTCAAAATTCCTAAGCTTCAAAGGATATTTAAGGTAAATTAGTAAGGTATCTGCGGGTAAAAGGTTAAGCTTTTGGTCATCTTAAATTTGTAGGATAAACCATGTGCAAGATAGGGTATCCCCATCGTCTTATCAATTAGTTCCCCAAGATGTTGTTCCAGGTAAAACAATCAACTTCTTCCTAGAGTATCCATTACTGAGGGACTAGTCAGATTGGATCGTGGACAGCCTATGGTGATTTGTGTGTGAGTTTCGTAATTTGTTATCACCATTTTGTGCAGGGAACATCATACTAGGGAGATCTCCTCGAAAGGCCAAAATCGGCAGTTGTGGGAAAGTTACCATAAAATCCACTTGCCACATCCAATTTTGATCGGACCTGCGGTATCAGTAGGAAGAAATATCAAAGAAATACATAAAATAAATTTTCTTACCCAAAAGGGCCGAAACTTAAGAGATACAACAAAAGAAATATTGTTCCAGCGTAACCACCTCAAAATAAATGTTCAAAGTGATACTTGGCCAACATGCTACCCAAGAAGGGAACTTCTACACCAAATAAGCCTGTAAGAATCCTATCGGACTCTTTACGAAGGTGAAGAAATGCGTAGAGACATAAAATGAACTACAAAATGATGGATTCAATGGAAGATAAGTTTGATACTAAGATGGACTCAATGGAAGCTAAGTTGCATACTAAGATAGATGGTTTAAAGTGATATCATGGAATTATTAAAAAATTTGCAATGTAGAAGACACTAAAGTGAAAATGCATCCCATGAAATTCATGATGAGGACACAAGGAAGGTGAATCAAGAATGGAGAAACTCCAACTTTGGTTTGAAGACCAACCACGCTCCTAAGATTGATATGAGGGGAAGTTTGATGGCAAGGACCCAATCATTATTTGGATACTTGAGATGGAGCAATCTCTTTGATCTCCATAATGTGCCACATACACAAAATGTATGAATTGCTTTATATTTAGAACCTAATCAATTTGTATGGTATCGGGATGGATTTGTTCTCAAATCACTGTCATTTGGACAATTTTTATGGAAGAAATGATAGTATCACTATGAGGATACAAGGAGCAATACCTCTCTTTAGCCAATTGATAAATCTCAAGCAAAAAGCGGTCTAGCCATCGGTACATTGAGAACTTCCAAGATTGAATATAAAGGTAACCGGAGTATTCCAGATGATAATTTGATTGATGTATTCATAGGAACTTTAAAGGATAACATTCAACATGAGGTTCACCTTTGGAAACTCAACATTGGAGAATGCATTTAAGGTGGGAAGAAATGCTGAAAGTAAAAATATGATATGGCTACTAGAAGGACCAATCCTAACATCTATAGGAGAGAACAATGTTCCTTCTAAAACACCTCAACCTACAAGTTTGATACCTCAACAATTGAGGAAAAGAAAGCAAAAGGTTTATGCTTTTAATTGTGACATTAAGTACAAGAAGGGACATAAGTGCGGTGAGAAAAAATTATTCTACATAGATTGTGAGTGAAGAAGAATAAGAATAAGAACCATCTCAAGATGAAAATGTAGAAGAATTTCATTTGAAGAGTTGACTCCCACCTATATCGCAGTAATGCATTGGCTAGAATTAAGACTCCTCAACCTCTCAAGATCAAAGGATACATCAAAAAGAAAAGGTATTAGTCCCAATTGATTCTCGAAGTACTCATAATTTCTATTCACTATAAATTAGCCAAAGATCTCAATTGTTTTCTATATCCAAAGACTGTGCAGTTTCTGGGTAATGATTATGTATGGAGGTGTTAGATAAATCGAGAGGGGGGGGGTGAACTGCATTGTCATCAGACTTAAACAATTATGGTTCTTTAAACCTTTTGTAGAGACACTCAAATGATGATCACATTAATGCAGAGAAATAAACAATGGTACTTTCAACATCATTCACATATGAGAAACACATAGACAGATATTCTCCGAGGAAACCCATGCAGTAAACCTCTTTTTCTTTATATGATAAGTAATGGTTACAATCTTTATCATACAGAACCAACCCAATGAGGCTACAAACTCAATAGCAAGTTTAACATCCTGTTGAGAGCACCAACTCTCATTTTCTAGCACCCACTAGAAGGAAGCACCAACTCCCCCGGTTTCTCTAGCAACTAATAGAAGGAAGCACCAAATCCCCTGTTTCTCTAGCACCAACTAGAAGGAAGCACCAACTTCCGTGGTTTAAGCACCCACTGAACCTTGAGGACACAAGTCCTCCTAGCTCCTCCCAACCACCCCCAAATATAAATCTTTGCTACATCAAATTTACACATGTGTTGATACGATGTTCAACAATGGCTTACCGTGCTTATGACTGCTTTTGTCGTGATTGCTGTTCGTCTCAAAGCTTCATTGCCTTTCTACTTACATCACTTGCTGTATGTTCTCAAGCTTCTTTTATGCTCTGTGTGTTATCTCCATTATCTGCATAGTTCCTCTTCTGTTTTATTCAGCTGTTGCACTCTCCTAATTCTTCACACATGAATCGCTTTCACCAACAACAACCACAACAAACTCCTACAACAACATCCACCCTATCTCTTCTTTGTACCTTGTATTTATAGCCCATTCCTTCCTTGTGCATGCAATGCTCACAATGCCTCTGCATGATGATGACTCTCACACATATCCCTCCACTCTAGCCTCATGGTCCGTGACCATCATCGTGACTCTTCATCTTCTCTCAGGACTCACAGGTCCAACATCATTGTATAGTTATAACGAGATTCTCTCCGGTAGTTTGAGACTCCTTCATCTTCCGTGATAGTCATACCACCTTCTATTTTGGTGAAGCATGTGGCCTCAATGCTCATATCACCACACCTCCACTAACATCTTCATTCCTCTTGAGTCTCTTCACCTCCTCTATCATTCACCTCGGCGTTCTTGTGATTCTCCGGTAGAAACTACATCGTCGGTTTCTAGCGCTTCTAATTATGTCATGCAACAAAGCATTAATCGACCGGGTTAATCTATGTCGTTGGATGAGCTTTATTTATCTTGCCTTTAAATCGGGTTTTTGACATTTCAAATATCTCATGGTATCAGGTTCTAGTCTCCTCTCGATGTTGCAATCCTCAAACTCGATATGGTTACATCTATCTGCATCCAAGCTTTATTTAACAATCGCGGATTGAATCCACCATACGACATCACGATTTCTCAAATTATTGTTGTCATGTTTTTCATTTCAAAGTCCCAATCCTCTATACTCCATGAAGAAAATCAACTACTCATCAATTTCTTAACTTAACTACATTAAATCGCGAAATTCGTGCATATCACGAAATTGGGGTTCCTCATGTCAATAATCTGTCATGTCTCAACTCGATCCCCGATGCCCTCTCCATTGACTGAATTAACCGTCCGTTGATCAAAGCTTGATCTGATGGCCTAGATTACATCGTGACTTTCAGACGAAATCGAGATTGCATTGTTTCTTTGACATTTGGCCATGCATCCTCGAATTCCAAATGGTGTCCATCCAGTTGACGCCACACGGATTGGACAATGCTTACCACTGCCATTTCCACTGATTCGTGACTTACATGTGCCCTCAAAATATTGAATCACCCGAATTTGTCATTACCTCGATTGTGCTATGTGTCCCTACCGACGCGGGTCTCACTGACGTGAGTTGGGTCGATGATCTAGATCACATCTTGATCTGACTCATTAGGGTTCACCAGATTTCACACATCGTGATTTGGGATTCTTGATGTCATTATTCTTGACATCTCCAACTCGCGATCCTCGAAACTCCGACAGGAGTCGGATCAATCTGCCCATAATCCCCTCGAGATGACCTGGCCCCGGCCAGATTTTGTGAGCCCATTTTCTCCTTGCACTTTTAAACACCGGGTGTTTTCCTCGATCCAATGGTGGTCGGACCTCAGCCAGATATAACGCCCGAGATCTAATTTCTCCTCTTCGGGCCAAGATTGCTCTTCTTGGTTTTCATTTTAGATCCTGACCTACTCTCATGTTGTCGAATTGGGATGGGATCCACCATCACGATATACTCCTCAAGAGATTCCACATTCTTCCTTTACTTGGAAGAATTTTGACTCAGCACTCCTCCCGAGCTTACGTTGTTCCTGCTTGTCCATCGATGCACACTGACCTCAGCTTATCTTCCGCTGCACTTGCCATCACTGACAAGCATACACTACTTGTTAAGCATCACAACATCAGGAACTATCAATCATCAGAAAATGCAATAAGATCAATCTTACTATGGGGAATATGTAATAAATAGTCCAATGATTGTTATACCCATGGGGGTGCGATGTTGTACTAGGAATCCAATGGTTACAATCATTAGAACAAGTGGCCTTTAATTTTCAAGAACTTTCATGAAATTTTCATTGGAAGGAAAAGAAAATTCACAATAGTATCATGTGAAACCCAGAAGGTGATAAGCTCCAACGACATGACAAAATTATTGAAAAAGGGGCATCAAGGCATTATTGCACAACCATATCACTATATGTTCAAACATTCAATCCATCTATTCCTCAAGATCTCCAAAGATCATTGATAAGCATTCCAAAGTATTTGGAATATATTCCAAAGGTCTTCCACCCACTCAAAATCTGCAGATCATGAATTCACCTAATTCCCCTGTAGCAGTTCCTCCTCAACATCAAGCCATACAGATACCCTTTATGTCCAAGAGTGAAATTGAAAGCATGGTTGAAGAAATGTTAGAGGTCAGACATTATTAGACCTAGCCAAAGTTCTTACTCCTCGCATCTGGTAATGGTATTCAAGAAAGATAACTCATGTATGTAGTGTGTCCAGATTATAGAGAGCCCAACAAGATCACTATTAAAGATCAAGGTTTCCTAATTCCCTTTGCCATTCATGAATTGTTAGATGAACTACATGGGAGCAATCTATTTCAAAAATTGGATCTTCGTTCGTATCATTAGATCATAATGAATAAAGAAGATATCCAAACTCATGAAGGCCATTTTCAGGAATCTTTTGGTCATGCCTTTTGCCTTTACAAATGCACCTTCCACATTCCATGGCCACACTCCATTTTCAAGCCCTTCCTTCAAAATTGTGTTAGTATTTTTTTTATGACATACTAATCTATAGCAAGTCTTGGGAAAATCATAAAGCATATGTTGATTGGTGCTACAACTACTAAAGGAGCACAACTATATGCCAAACCATCCAAATCTTTTCTTGGAGTAAAAGGAGGTAGAGTATTTTAACAAGCATTGTATCTCATGAAGGTGTCAAGGTAGACCAACAAGATTAAGGCCATGATGGACTAAAATTGATTCCAAAACATTAAAGAATATTAAAGGAGCTCTTTTGGTTTGACAAGTTACTAACGCAAGTTTGTTCTGAATCCATGGATCAATAGAAGCACCTTTTAACAACACTAACTAAGAAGGATGCATTTTCATGGACTCCAGAGGAAACCAAATCTTTGAACAACTTAAAGAGGATGTGAAAGCACCGCCTTTGACCAATCTGCATTCAAAAACATTTATCAGGGAATTTGATTCCTCGGGAAATGGAATTGATGCCATCCTAATGCAAGAAGGAAGGCCCCTAGATTTTGAAAGTTGATCAATCAAGGGAAAGGACTTAAATAAACCCATTTATGAGAAAGAAATGATGGAAATACTACATGCTGAAGAATGGCGCCCTTACCTAATAGGTGGGTAGGCACTTCAAGGTAAAAAAACAGACATGATAGTCTTAAATACTTCTGAACAAAGACTATCTTCTAAGAACAACAAAAAGGGTAACCAAGATATTGGGCTAAGGATTTGAAATCGCCTATAAAAGGGGAAGCAAAAATGTTGTGGTGTGATGCACTCAAGAAAGGATGAAGATGTTGAGGCTTTTCCTTGTATATTCTCGATCATTCAACCCAATTGGATAATAGAAGCAAGTGGGATGAATGGAAGAATGACTAAAAAAGTGTGGACTCTCATTCAAAGGTTGCAACAGATTCCAAAGGCATCGTGCACATTTACATGTAAAAATGATTCACTATGGTACAAAACATCGCTTATATTTATGTAAGAACTCCAACTCAAACAAAAGGTACAATTGAATTGCACACCTCTCCAATAAGAGGGCAATTCTAGGAATTTTTTGGGATGGCCTTTAAACCGATGTTCAAAGGCCTAGGCGTAATGTTTGGTTTTCCAACAAAATAAGGTGGAAACAATTAAGACCCTCAAAGTCTTTTACAACCATTATCCATCCCAAGTCAACTGGGAGGAGCTTCATTGATTTCATCACATGGTTACTAAAGTCTAAAGGAAATAGTGTCATCATGGTGATTGTTTATAGAATTACTAAGCATGCACACTTTGTGCACTCTCTCATCCCTTCTGCTTGTCTCATAAACAAACCCAATGTTTCAAATGGTTACCCTGGAAGAATGGTGTCATACTCTTTCATACCGCAACAAAATGACACCATTTATGACACTATATGGATACCAATTCTCCTTTCCATCATTTTCTCTAAAAAGAAAACTATGGTTGAAGCTAAAGAAGATCACATCGAGAATCAACAACAAGTTCTCCAAATCTTAAAGGACAACTCTACTCCCATGGCACAAAATCGTGATGAAACAAAAAAGCAAGCATCAACATCATGAGTTAGTTTTGAATTGTGATTGCAATTTTAGGCTACATCCATACAAACAGATATCCCTCAAGCAAGCCAAGAAGGATAATAAATTATCACCAAAGTACTATGGCCCTATATATGTTGCAAAAGATTGGTACTATGGCATGCAAATCGGAGCTTACATGCATCTTCATGACTACACACGCTTCCATGTTTCATGCTTAAAGAAGGTTATAGGTGACAAGATCCTACCAAACTATATTTTAACTTGACGAGGAAGGAAAATCATATTGAATCCTGAAGCCATAACACACACACACTCACTAACTGAGGAATAATCCATTTCAGAGTATCTCAATAAATGAGAAACCATCAGTCAAGATCTAATTTGGGAAGATGAGACTTTATACGTACATCCAGTTACTCAAGCTACACAACACTTGTCCTTACAAGGGAGGGTGTTGCACCTAATATTGGCTCATTACCCCTTTAATTTCATGCTAATATTAGATTAGTAATGTTATTTTATTTATGGGCCTACTTAGGCCATTAGTTGTAATTATAACCTCCTAGTCTCCTATATACCAAAAAGACATTTTAATTTTGAATCATCTTGTACTTGAACATTTAAGTGGGGTAAAAGGAGGTTGCCCTCTAAGAGGCTTATTATCCGAATCTCTCTTTTGGCTACATTGAGTACTTTTCCGAGGATTTTCATGCTATATTGATATTTGGTCTTAGAAGTCAATGCATTACATTAGTAGTATGGACTGCTTTTACTTGATTCTTTTTCCTGCTGGGAAAACTTTAGATCAGGATATAACCTCTTCAAGATACAGAGTCCATTTTTTAAGAATAATATAGTGACAAAATTTGCACGATGAGCCCTAAGCGAAGGAGCTAGTTTTAGGCGAATCCAAGAACTGAATTCTTAGTCTTCCTTGGATCCATTTTGGATCATTAATTCCTCCCACTCCAACCTTTGTTCCTCCAAAGATATCTGCACATCAAGTGTGGGATAGGCTCTCACTTGTCCCTTTATCTATCAAATAGAGGTTCCCATCGATCATAATAAATTTCAAAAGAACCATGATAATTTTGAACACATATTGTTAGCCTGTATTCTTTTTTCATGATCTTTTGAACTCCACTTACCATTCATGGGATAAAACATTAGCAACACAACTATATTAGAAACATGACTGAAAATGAACCAACATGTCTCTTCTTCTTTACAAGCTTGCACAAAAAAAACTCATCTTACAGCATGATAGACTGCATGATACAACCATTTTACTTCTTTTTTTAAGATCATCCAAGATAGGTGTGACATTTTTTCTTGAATAAGATGTCATCCTTAACTGTCTATCAGGACAAGAGATTGATCTAATTTTAATATGATTAGTTGTTTTCACAACAATAAGTATTCCGGTTAGAGGATGAAAAACCTTCAAGAACTACTCACATAACCAACCAAAGATCAACACACCGGATGTTTTCACGTGCATGTAACCTATGGGGGAAACATCCACCTTAATTCAAGCCAACACAAACTACTCGATCATTTATTAATGCAAAGAAAGATAATGAGAGATTTTATAAGATTTTCACAATCGCATCATCAATAAATGACCTCCCATGCCTTTAAATATAGATCATGGACCAATTATGTGTTAAGCCACAGATCAATGGCCATTAAGATCAAGAGTATGAACCATCAGATCACTCTATGTCGAACATATCATGATAGTCGGATTACCTAACTACAAATCCAGATCCTAATGCATACTAAATAACACATTAAGAAACACACTTTACCTAACAAATTACATTAGGACCAAGTAGATATTAACTAACTCCTAAGTGTCTAAATATCCTAACATCTCCCCCCAAGAACAACTTTGGATAGGATTGAAGGATTTACAATGGTGACACAATAGGAGCAGAAGGGAAGGAGGAATTAGAGCCTATCCCCCATTTCACTTCTAACTCTTAACATAGATTGAAGTTCGGAAAACTTCACTTATATAAGAGAATTTGTGAAAATTCTACAAATTTGATCTTCTCTAGGGAAAAAGAGAACCTGAATAATTTGATCATGAATGATATTTATGATGAAGTGCATGTGGATCTCTATGTGTTTTCTATGATGATGTTGAACTCAGTCTTTGGTGAGCTTGATGGCACTCTAATTTTTGCAAAGAAAGGCTGGCTCTCTGATGCTCTTCGCTGGAATCCAAACTCGAAGGATCTATCGAAGCCATATACTCTCGAATTGCATTTCGATGCTCTGCGACCGCTGTTTCTACTCAAGAAAGTGCAATAGCCCGTTGTTTCATGTGCCCAAGTGATAGGTCCTGAATCAAGGATGAAAAAATAACTCCGCAAGTAGACTTCCAATCATCGTGGTCGCCAGCCCAATCAACTGCTGAAACCAACCAATAAAGGAGTCCCCCCGAATCGTAATGTAATGTATCTCGAAATAACCTGCATCAAAATTATACAAGTATCCTTTTGGGTTGATTTCCAATGGCTTGCGTAGCATTTTCATATACCGGTGAAACAAGACCAACAAAGGAGAGATCGTGGATGGGTATGATCTTCCAAGTATAAGAGGCTACCAAATCACTGACAGTACAGGGTGGAATCAACTTAAGGAGAAGCATGTGTGGCGTTAATTCACTCCAGACCGAGGGAGAAGGGACTATTTACAATCATCCATGTGAAAGTTTATGAAGAAGGTCACAAGAATACTGACTAGGAAATAAAAATTCCTTCATTATTTGCAAAACTGAAGATTCATGAAATAGGTGCAAAACCTAAGTCCACATTTCCAAATTTCTTCCTAAGGTTAGTTTTCACATGGTTTAAAATTTTGAGTCACTACCAAAGAGGGGATAAGTTCATCCACATAAAGGACAAGGATTATGATGGCTTCCTACTTTCTTGGTATAGACGCTAGGATCATAATGGAATCTAGAGAATCTAGTGGCAATATGAAAGGTGTCCATTTTTGCATACCAAGATTAGGAGCTTGATTGAGACCATCAAGATATTTCTTAGCTTACAAACAAGGCTAGAGTCATTTTCTATATAGCCCCGAGGTTGTTCCATGTATATTTTTACAAATCTCCATGGAAGAAGGGAGATTTAACATCCATCCTATTGGACCTCCCATTTATGTAAGGCGTTAAGGAAAGAACAAGGTGGATGGAATTTAATTTGGCTATAGGGGAAAAGGTTTTATTATAATCGATTCCTTCAATCCTTTATAAAATACTTTTCAACTAAACTTGTCTTTGTGTCTTTCAAATTACTTCTATCCTGATGCATAATTAGTTCAGATACCCATTTACATCTAACAAGTTTTCTTCCTTTGGAAGAGGTACAAGATCCCAAGTATCATTTTCCATAAAAGAATGGTACTCTTCATTCATTGTTGTATCCCCACTTGGATGGCCTGAATCTCTTCATGAAATGTCTCTAGGATCACGAAGCCTTCAAACTTCTTGAGTCAAAAGAGAAGAGGCTCACTGGAACTGCGAACGTGTCCCACGCTGATCTGGAGGATCATCGACAATATCACCACTTCTTTCTCGTAAGAATCTGAGCTATCTAGAAGTGATGGAACCAAAGGTTGGTTCAGTTCAAAGGAATTATCCGGGAGGAGGGTGAGAAGGCGCAGGGATTTTCATCCTCATTCTCATCATCCAAGATGAAACCGTGATCAAAAGAAGGCACAAATGATGAATATGTCTTAATGGGTCAAGAAGGCACAACCGGCCAAATTAGGTTTGCAGGACAAAGAAGGCACAAATGATGAATATGTCTTGTCACGAAGAAGGCACAACTACCAAAATTAGTCTGGGACAAAGAAGGCACAAATGATGAATTAGGGTTACAGGCCAAGAGATTTTCACCAACTGAATAATCTTCTTCTAATAATAATTTCATTACATTGTGATTGAAGAAGTTTGTAACATTTTACATCTACAAAGTATCCAACAAAAAATCACTTCTCACTCTTAAGCTATAATGCTTCCTTTTCTCATCAGAAATGTGATTCCATGTTATACCGCCAAATACATGGAAGTGACTTACATCCGGCTTAATTTTATTCCAATCTTATTCCTGTTATATTTTTAAGAGGTTTTGTGGGAGGTGGATTTCCATTATAATTTGCACAGTTGATTGCTCACCCAATACTTTAGACTTAATCCCTAAATTGATCATACAATTAGCCATTTCTTTAATGTGCATTTTCTCTTAGTAACACCATTTTGTTGTGTTGTATATGGGACAATGTGTTGCATTTGGATTCCCTGGGTAGTGTAGTAATTTGTAAAATTGTTGTTCATATTCGCCTTTCACATTTGTTCTAACCTTTGAATTTGATGCAATATTGTTTTTCTAATAAGGGGACCTTGTAGGCCAAAAACTTGTCAAAACTTCTCTTAAGTTTTAAGAAGTAAACCCAAGTATGTTTGAAAAAGTCATAAATGAAATTTAATAAATAATTTCACCAAGAAAAGGAAGGAGAAGAGAGTGGACCATGTAAATCACTGTGGAACAAGATGCAAAGGACCAAGTGCTTTAAGAGGCATGTTTTTCAAAACTATCTCGATGATGTTTTACGAGAACACAAATCACACACAAACAATTCATCTCTACATGAAACAAGAGGAATACCTACCACCATCCGCTGATTACATAGTTTTTGTAATGAGATATAGTTTGTAGATGACCAAACCTGCTTCATGCCAAAGTTTGTCTGTCATCGCTATGAGCAAATAAAAAATGATGAAAATATGATGACCCAAAGTTGTCAAACTTGTACAACCTCGTAATATCATCAACAATTCCAGAATTGCAAGAACATGATTAGGATATTTTAGATCTTTGCTTACAACTTGGTGAGGTGAAAATCTAGGTCACTCTTCACCTAATGAGTGGCTTGATATAATCGATAGAAGGTTAGAAGAAAGACTTGAAACACACACATCACTGAAATGGTCATTTTCATCAGATTGTTCCATATCCTACAACACTAAGAGATTCATCATCACTTCCACAAATATTTTCTTGGTGTTACGCTCATTTAGTGTAAAATATGTCTCTATCCCTAGCCATATGATGAGATGCTCCAAAATCAATAAGCCACATATCGAAGTAGAAGTAGAAGGTGTATGGAATGAGAAACCAAAAGAAGAAAAATGCATGTCCATGAGAAGAAGAAGAAGAAGTAGACCAATATTGATACAGCTTCATCACAGCTCTAAAGTTAAGCATCTTCTTGAAACATTTGGATTCATCATGACCATCTTCATCACAAAAGTTGCAATCAAGTTAGTATTCTTACTTTTATATTTGCTCCTTTGTCACCATTAAAAGTAGAAGTTGGATGAGCGGGTTTGGGACCCTTAAATTTCTTGTTGTTGTAGCGAGGATGTTGCTTCTGGGATACTACGATCTTTATGTTGACAACTATATTTTGTTGAGGTAACACCAATTGCTGATCACCTAAATTATACAGCTTTATATTCCTCTCAACTCAAAGAAGCACAAAAGGACTCAAGAGGGGTTTTTTCATAAGCTTTCCCTATAGCCTCTCATGGCATAAAAGGTAGATATAAACATAGAATATGCACTCCCTAGCTAAAGAATAGTATAGATGCAACACTCTTCCTCCATTTTATCTTACATCTTTTACATAAAATTCTAAGTTTTTTAAACCTAGATAGATAGTCTCCAAGGCAAGAAAATCACTTGGACTCAAAGTCAATATTTGATTTTCTAAATATTGTGCTCAAATAATATTGAGTTTACCAAACATAGATCTAATCTTTTCCCAAGCTTATTCGAGGTCATCAATTCCTTGAAGGTGGTACTCCTTAAATCAAGAGAGATGGACATCCATCATTCCACGTGCTTCACATTCCTATTATCCCACTTGGATTTCTTTATCATCATCAAGGTGTTTTTCCTTCCTAAGGTAACTAATACAAACCTTTACTTTAATAAATCTTCCATATGAGATTTTAATTGGAAGTAGTTGTCGTTGGTAAACAAGATAGTACTTGCAGAAGCCATATTAAATATGCATATTATATGGATTTAAAAGAAAAACTAATGATTTGGGATAGAAAGATCCTGTTTTTCCTTTTTTCATGTGGTTTTAAAAAAAAATTGAATCAAAATGACTGATGTGAGAGTTATGCCTTTTAAAAAGGCATAAAACCAAAGGCACGAAGTAAATGACCACATGATAATGTAAATTGCTTTGATGAAGACCCACTTTTATAAAAAAGTAGCGGGGATTTTTATAATGAAGTTACTTTATAAAAAAAGTTGCATGGAAAATAAATAAGTCTAAAACAAATATTAAAGCTAATGGTAAAAGTGATTCATTTTATATACTTGAAGTGAAATTTCACTTCACAATTTTAGCATGAACTTTTTCAAAAAATAACAAAAGAGAGATTGAACCCAAGAACTCACTTAATAAGGCAATTTTTAACCAAATGACCAGTAAAACATATTATAATGTTTAGAAGGAGGATTGAAGGTGTTTTTTTTTTTATCATTTAAAAAAAAAAAAAAAAAAAAAAAAAAACTCTTTCACACAAGAAAAATTTACTATCATGACAATATAAGTTAGATATATCTGCTAGCTTCTACTTGAAGATGCAATCTTTTCCTATTTGTTTCTGATTTTCTGATATCCTCAGGCTTAAGGCAAAGAGAATACGCAGATCTAAAGAGTAGCAACTCGAAATAAAATACAAACCAAAATATTTCTCCTAATTTTTTAAAATGTATTCAAACTCTATACCTCCTCGGATCCTGAACAGAATGGCTATATATTGAAAACTGTTGATCCTTTTTGAGTGAAACAAAATGTTTCACTGAATGAAACGATTTCTCCAGATTAATAATGGAATAGTCCTTTCATCCAAAAAATGTATGAAATTGACATAAAATGGAGATGAGGTAATCCTATTTAACGATCTCTCTATCTTTACAATAGAGCTTAGTCTTTAAATAAAGCTCTCGATACCATGTTCAACAACACATGTAGTATTCCCAAAATAAAGGATGAATAACTTCAGTATCCACTCACATAAGAAGATCAAATATCACCTGATGTTTTCACGTAGAAACCCTCACGAGGGAAAACATCCATACCAAAACACCAACACGCACTTGGAGCAGCTTTTATTAATGCAAAGAAAACGGACATCGGTATAGACATTTTACAAGAGTTTCTGTAATCGATTGTCTGAAATGACCCTCCATGCTCTTTAATGTATACTCATGGACCAATCTCGTGTTAAGCCATGGATCAATGGTTAAGATCGAGAGGACAATGAACTGGTGATCACTTTATGTCGGGAACATATCGTGACTTTTGTATTTCCTAACTACAAATGTATCCTAATGAATACTACAAAGAAACACACTAAGAAACTCAATTTTACCTAATCACACATTGACCAAGTAGATCTTAACTAACTCATGTCTAAGAAATATCCCAATAATTAGAATGCACAATATATTCAACTCCACTTTAATTTAAGGATATTATTTTTCCCCTCAAGAAGATTTATTTACAATCATATAAATAAGGGATACCTAATACCATTCCACATGCTTCTAGCAAAAGCACTACATTGCATATTACTTCATCCACAAACTTATATGTAATTGAAAACTTTATGACACATTACTTTCTTATGGGAAATTTGTGATCTTTGTTTATCCAATTAACTGAGTATTTCCAGGATGCAACTTATTTTTTTAATCCTCGCTTTTTAACCACTTCTTCTGAAATTAAGTTATCTTGACATCCATTATCTCACAAATTGTCGATCTTGGTATGTTTCATAATGACCTTTATATGAAACAATTTATTCTTTGTAACCTTCATAACCACCAATTTTAATCGACAAACAAACTCACGTGGATTTTAGTCTCATCACCTAAATCTAATCCTAAACTGCTGGATGTGTTATTAAGGTACTCTTTCACTCCTTCCTGCATTCCTTTTGAACCAATTTAGTTTTTTTTCTCGGTGCAATTGCCAACAATGTTCATGATCGTTTCCTTCTTTCTTGCAATGCTTGAAAAAGAGCTTCTTCCTTCACTGTCACGGAATTTTCTTTCTTTCCATTCTCTTTTCCTTTTACTTCCTTCTTTGAAGATGATTCCCCTAATACACCAACTCCACTTTTCCCTACTTCAATATAGGTTTCTTTGAAAACTCATCAAGATTAGTAGGTCCTTATCAAACATAAATACAAGGTTACTAATATGTGCAAACCTCCTATATACTTCATAAGAGTTTCAGGTATAATGAAATATTTAAAATCAAATCCATCTTACTTAAATTCATTTGTGTATTCTTTAAAATGGACAATATTTTCTTAGTTTAAGACTTTTTCCATTCAATTAAATCCCTTCTCCTTATACCCTAAAGGATAGAACTGCTTTTCTATGCAAAAATAAAATCCTCACATGATCAAAATACATTAACAATTTGTTGAGTACCATGTTAAAACTTACTTGGTCATGAGTTGAGTGTTCTGCTTGTAAGACGAAGAGATCCCAATTTCATCTTTGTTGCCTCACTGCTGATTTGTTGCACACTTCAATATACCCCCATCTATCTAACCCAAGCGCATCAATCTCAACATTGACTTCTCTATTATACATGGGCAACTCGAATTCACATCAAGTTTAAGTAATGACAAGTCAGGATTATGTTTATGAGAATGTTTTCTTGCAGAAATAGAATTTAAATGTTTGCTTGAAGAAGAAGAAGAAGAAGATGAGAAGATGAAGGAGGTGAAGAAGGACGCTCGAGGATCGATCCTTCTTTCAATTTTTTTTTCACTTTTTACCATCTCCAACATGGAAAGGAAATTGTAAACTCTATTTCATTTTGAGAAAGTCCTTTTGATGCCATCTTCTATCTTTGAGACATTCTCTTTCTTGAGCCATTTTCAGGATCTCCTTCTACAAGATATCCTTCACCGCTAATTTTTAAATTTTCCTAGTGATCATGCATACTAAAACAACCAATTGTCAACCTACTATGATACCACATCATGCCACCGCATCCATACTTCACAACGCTCCTCAACCGTGAACTAGGACACATCATCAGACTGGATTACCATGTGTCGGTCTCAGATAGTCTAGTCACTACCACATCATCCCCTCAAAAGCTCCAAATCTTCCCCACATGTTAGCCTCTCATCCACATCAACATGATAATGTCATCATGATGTCATGTTGACATCATCTACCTTGTCATGTCGAGACACCGCTTAACGCCAGACATACTTTTTGACTTCTAATTTTGCATGTTTGAGAAAAAATCTGCATAACGAGAACTTTTGCATACAGAGCCT
Organism: Picea sitchensis; assembly: GCA_010110895.2. Classification (NCBI taxonomy): domain Eukaryota; kingdom Viridiplantae; phylum Streptophyta; class Pinopsida; order Pinales; family Pinaceae; genus Picea; species Picea sitchensis. The sequence goes on along the minus strand of SNQJ01S0161186.1, from coordinate 8,281 downwards.
ATTTTCGAAAGAGAATATACTAGCAGAATCAACACGTATGAGCACTAAGTATCATAAGAACCAAATATCAATATAAGATAGAAAAAAATCATAATAAGTACCTTCCAACGCCTTTGAAAAAGAGAGAATTAAATAATAAGCTCCTTTGAGGGGAAACTCCTTTTACCCCACATAAATGTTCAAGTTCAAGATGATTCCAAATTAAAATGTATCCTTGGTATATATAGAGACTCAGAGGTATAATTGAAACTAATGGAATAGCCAACATAAATAAAATAACATTACAATGTAATATGCCCCACCATTCCAGATGAGGCAATAGGGCATAGCATGCCCCTCCCTGAGATAGGTGTTGTCCGCACGTTGAGTAACTCGATGATTCTATATAAAAAAGAGTCATCTTCCAAGTGGGAATCTTTTATCTAGAGTTTCTATTTAATGAGATACTCTGAAATGAATTTATTCCTCATTTGGTGAATTCTTGTTTCAGTGATGTCTTCAGGATCCAACATGATTTTCCCTTCCTCATCAAGTTCTAGAAATATAGCTTGAACCTGGATCTGTCGCCTATAACCTTCTTTTGCCATTTGTTACGGGAAAACCTGGGTGTACTTGTGAAGATGCAGCAACTCCAATTTTTATGCCACAATACCAATGTTTTGCAACACCCATAAGGGACATAGCACTTTGGTGATAATTTATTACCCCTATTGGCTTAATTGAGGGACATTTATGTATTGTATTCTTAAACACCCAATCCCCTTATCATTTCCAAAACGCCTTTTCACTACAATGTTGATATTCCTTGTTGTTTCCATGCAATTATGTGCTGTCATGGTCAGTTGTCCTTTAAGATTTGGAGAACTTGTTGTTGATTCTCACGTGATCACTTCTTGAACCTAATATTTTTATTTTAGAGAAGAAGTGATGGAAGGAGGGTTGTATCCATAGAGTTCCATAATGGTGTCGCTGTTGCAGATAAAAGGAAGTGTTATACCACCATTCCTGCCAAGAGAACTCATTTGAACTATCAGATGAGCCATCAGAGACGAAGCAACCAAGGTAGCCTTCCATACATTTGTTCACTATCTCAGCTTTGTCCATCAGATTGAGGATGATATGGATGAGCTATGAGCCAATTGATTACCCAAACAAGAAAATAATTTTGTCCAAAAATGAGTGAAGATGGATCTCTATCACTTACAATTATCTTGGGGAATCCATGTAGATTTTGGAATGTTTCCATGAATGCTATAAGTAACTTCCATTTTAGATTTGAAGGATGAGAGTGCACAAAAGTAAAAGTGCATTTCTAGTTAGTAGTATATCAACAATTTCCATGATGACACTATTTCCTTCGTACTTAGGTAACCCCTGATGAAATCCATGGAACCTCCTCCCAACACCGACTTGGGATGGCTAATGGTTGTAAAGACCAATCTTAATTGTTTCCACCTTTATTTTGTTGGAAAACAAACATTTTGCCAACAAACCTTGAACATCACTTTTAGGGCCATCCCAAAAAAATCCTTTCTTGACTTGGTGCATGGTAGGTTTTCAAAATTTCTGAGTGCCCTCCTACTAGAGAGAGGTGCACCAATAGTACCTTTTGTTTGAGCGGGAGTTCTTACAAATATATGATCTGTACCATAGTGAATCATTTTCCATATAAATGTATCTAATGCACCGAACTCAATGAACTTTGAATGAGATTCCATACTTTTTCTATCATTCTTCCATTCATCCATTTCTTCTATTATCCAATCGGGTTGGATGATCTAGATGACACAGAAGGGCCTAAATATCTTCATCCTTTATTGAGAGAGTGCTTCTCGCCACAACATTTTTCTTCCCCTTTATAGATGATTTCAAAATCATAAACCCAACATTCAAGTTACCCATTTTTGTAATTTTTCCCAAGATAGTCTTGTTCCAAGAAGCATTTAAGACTACTTCATGATATATTTTGACCTTGAAGTGCCTACCTATTAGGGTAAGATGCCATTTCTTCAATGCATGTAGTATTGCCATCATTTCCTACAAATGTGGTTTGTGTAATTCTTCCTGAGTGGGTCAACTAAAAAACTGCGGGCCTTCCTTCTGCATTAGGACAACACCAATTCCATTTCCTGAGGCATCACATCTACTACTGGTGCTGGGTTTTTGTGAAGTCTAGAGTGGTCAAGATACAGATATTTTCACATCACATCTTTAAGTTGTTCAAGATTTAGTTTCCTTTGGAGTCCATGAAAATGAATCGTTCTTAGTTAGGTACGTTAAATATTCTTCTATTCTTTCCATAGTTCGGAATAAATCACTATTGTAACTTGTCAAACCCAAAAATATTCTAAGATTATTCAATGCTTTCGAATCGGCTAGTCCATCATGGCCTTTATATTGTTAGGGTCCACCTTGAAACCTTCATGAGATAATATGACCCAAATACTCAATTTCTTCACTCCAAAGAAACATTTGGATGGTTTGGCATATAGTTATTTCTCCTTTAGTAGTTGTAGTAATCTGTCAACATGTTGCGATGATCCTCCTCCTAAGACTTGCTATATATTAGTATATCATCAAAAATACTAACACAAATTTTTAAAGGAAAGGAGGGGCTTGGAACTGGAATTCATCAACCCTTGGAATGTGGAAGGTGCATTTGTAAGGCCAAAAGGCATGACCAAAAATTCATAATGGCCTTCATGAGTTCGGAATGTTGTTTTTGGGATATCTTCTTCTTTCATTCTAATATGATGATACCCTGAATGAAGATCCAATTTTGTGAAATAGATTGCTCCATGTAGTTCGTCTAATAATTCATAAATGATGGGAATGAGAAACTTATCTTTAACAGTGATCTTTTTGAGATCTCTATAATCTGGATACATATGCCATGAGCTATCTTTCTTGAATACCATTACCAATTACCATTGGTGCAGAGTAACAACTTTGGTTAGGTGGAATAATGTCAGCCTCTAACATTTCTTCAACCATGTGCTCGATTTCACTCTTCTGGGCATAAGGGTATCTGTATGGCCTGATGTTAGGAGGAACACTCCCAGGAATTAGGTAAATTTTGTGATCATGATTTCGAGTGGGTGGAAGACCTTTGGGAATATCTTCAAATACGTTGGAATGCTTATCAATGATCCCTTGGAGATCTTGAGGAATAGATGGCTTAGATTTTTGAACATATAGTGAGCATAGTTGTGCAATAACGCCTTGATGCCCATTTTTCAATAATTTTGTCGTGCCATTAGAGCTTGTCACCTTACTGAGTTTCCTTGTCATACCTCTTAACTCAATTTCTTTTCCTTCCAATGAAAATTTCATGAAAATTTCTTGAAAATTAAAGGCCAATGTTCCTAATGATTGTAACCATTGGATTCCTAGTACAACATCAACACCACCCATGGGTATATAAATCATTGGACTATTCATTACATATTCCCCCATAGTAATATTGATCTTAATGCATTTTCCTGAGCAATTGATAGTTCCTCCATCTGCAATCATTACTTGAAACTCTGGTGCTAGATATACAAAGCAATTGAGAGATTTTTCTAATTTATAGTGAATGAAATTACGAGTACTGCCAGAATCAATTAGGACTATTACCTTTTTCTTTTTGATGTATCCTTCGATCTTGAGGGTTTGAGGAGTGCTAATTTCAACCAATACATTACACGATATCATGGGATTCAACTCTTCAGATGAAATTTCTTCTACGTTTTCATCTTGAAATGGTTCTTGTTCTTGTTCTTCTTCCTCTTCACAATCTATGTAGAATAATTTCTTCTCACCACACTTATGTCCCGTACTGTACTTGTTGTCACAATTAAAGCATAAA
>SNQJ01S0161185.1:7088-21622 GCA_010110895.2 Picea sitchensis | reverse complement strand
CATCATTCATATGATCTCATATGCTAGTTTCAATATTGGCAATCTTTTCTTTCGATAAAAGTGTTCTGCCATTCAGTGATGTTCTAATATTAGCTATGGTTCCTACTGGGTGCACTGTTGTTCCGCTATTCTATGATGTTCCAAGAGGTGCAGTGCAAGGAAGAGATGTTAATTCATTCCCTGTAGTGCAACAAATTACTCTCTAACATATATAGTAAAACAAACAATTTTCACTTCAAATTAATAAGAGATAGAAATAACTATGACCTCTTTATTTCCATTGAATCATAGATCTTCCTTCATGGATCACTATTATGAGGATTTACAATACATCACCTTCCATGGATCATTACCATGGAGTTATCAGGCCCATGAAGACTCAATGAGGACTCTAATACCATGTTAACAAATAGAGCAAGAAAGACAAGAACTTGGTAGAAAAGGCTTTAAGCCATTCTGAACACATGTATTCATCTCATGTACTATAAATTGATATTGTGAGATGAATACATGTGTTGAGAATGGCTTAAATCTTTTTATTCCATGTTCTTTTCTTGCTTTCTCTATTTGTTAACACAATAATGAATAATGATGCTATCCTGAAACTCTCTTCAGGAATCATGCTCTTGTAGAGGTAGTTTCCCAAAACATTTCAAATAGAGGAAGAATACTCATATATGCTTGTCCTCATATGGCATAGTTCAATATGTCCATATTACTATGTTATGACACAAGGGGGCCATATAGGGGGTTAAATGTATATGATATGATCCCAAGGGGGGGCATATATGGGGCTAAATGTACATGTAAAGTGTAAATGTATATGTAATAGGGTCGGCCTAATATGAAAGGGGCATTATGTGTAGTGTGTGAATATGTATATATAGATATCACATATTCATTATTGAGAACACATGAATTGTGATGTATGAATGTATTTGGATATTTGGAGGAGGTTCTCCTATTCTTTGAGTTACTGTGTAGCTCATCTCTCTTATCTATATCAAATTGGAGAAGTTACAACAACAATACATGGAATCAAAGGGAAAAAAATATGCAACAACTAGCCACCAATGATTAAGACCGAAAATAATTGATTTTGGATGGATGAATCATAATCAATGGAAGGAAGAAAACACGAACATAAGAAATTCATATTACTTGGTTTCATCACACGTGAATCCTTTAATTGCAAATCTTTGAAGAAAAAGCTTTTTTAAGGAGGGTACTATGTTATGACCCAAGGGGGGGCATATATGGGGTTAAATGTATATGATATGACCCCAAGGGGGGGGGGGAATATATGGGGCTAAATGTACATGTAACATGTAAATGTATTTGTAATAGGTTCAATCTAATAGTAAATGAGCCTTATGCATAATGTGTGAATAGGTATATATAGAGATCATGTATTCATTATTAAGAACACGTGAATTGTGATGTATGAATGTATTTTGATATTTGGAGGAGGTTCTTGTATTTTTTAAGGAGTTATTGTGTAACTCATCTCTCTTATCTATATTGGAGTTATTCTCCATGCTCACATTGGTGTACATGGTGTGTAATTATGGTTTATTCTGATATCTTAAGTATTTGGTTCATAACATGCTACCCTAAATGAAACCCTAAAACCAACGTTCAAATAATTGATAATAATCAGGAGGTCATCATCTCTTACATCAGTACCATCTTTCTTAAAGTGATACTCTCAAAACATATTGCAAAGGATCCATATGTCACCCTCTATTTCCCTTTTAATATTATTATCTTTAGCTTTCACCTGGAATGGTAATGGCCTACTAGAAGCATTTTCATTAGATATCATGCCCAGATATATGGGATGGGGAAGTTGGTTGTCAAATTGAACCAAATATACTTGAAGAAGAATCATTTGTTGATGTAAGCCTTGCAACATCTTTGATCCATATTGCACACACAAAGGCTAGCTCTTGTGGAACAAAATTTGTGATAGATCTCTATAGAAAAAATATCAATTATGTATGGCATAAAACCAGTATCATCATCAAAACGAGAATCAAACAAGTCCTTAGGAATTCATATTGTTAAAGTAAATGCCAGATTATAATGGCCAATTAGATATTAGATGTAGGCATTAATAAAGTCACTTTGACTTTAGGTTATTTTATGATTTATTCACTTTTGTGTGTTTCTCGGTCTATACCACATTCATAAAGTGCACTGACTCGACTAGCTTGTAATTGTTTATAAGAAATATTTTACTTTCTTATCAATGCAATGCAATACATAAACTCTCTCGTGTATCTTGGTTTTATTTATGTGTTCAATTTTAGCGATATGGTATTAGAGATAGGAAGAGTTTAAGAGTCAAAAGTTGTATCGACAGTCTCGAGCATTTAAAACACATGGTTTCCACTCTTATGACTTCAACATTCTTAGAATAATAGAGTCTAGGAGAGCGTGAAGACCTAGGGAATGTTGTCAATAGAGATGGATCAAGGTGTCGATAGTGTAACACATCGAAGAGCCAAAAGGGTTTCATCAAAACCAACTATTCATTTGTTTTAATATCCAATTGAAGCACAATTAAAGTTAAAATTGAAATTAAGTAGAACCTTGTTGATTGAGAATCCAAAAGAAAAAAAAGGGAAATTAAAAAAAAAGTACAATCGTGCAACTACTGTACAACTGCCAAAACTCAATCATTGTACATTATCCAACATAAAAATCAACCACACATGAGCTATAAAACCTCCATGAGTCGTATGGATAAAAAATGTTAGTTGTATGATTGTACAATAGTCATCAAATTTAGGTGTACGACTGTATGAAAGCCATCCAATAAAAATTTGAGTTGTATGGACCAAATTGAATGCTACCAAGGGATGTTGAGCCTAAATTTGCCCTGTATGGTATGATTGGGCAGATAATCAATGAAAATTTTGAGTTTTATCGATAGTATAAAATATTTTGAATTAAATGAAAATGTTCTTTCCTATATTGTTTCCCAGAATAGTAGATATGGAAGAATTAATTGTTGATTTGGTGATTTTCAACATATACATGGAGAAATTGACAGCTTTCTGAGTGTGTTTTACCATTGTTCTTGGGAAGATCGACCATAAATTTGTACTTATGTATGTTTTGTAGCTGATTTTGAGTGGAGTTTTAAAATTCTATGTGTTTTGATGCTAATTAACAACAAATTTCTCAAACTCTGTGTGTTTTGAGGATGTTTTGGGGAAATTTTATTAGATTTTTATTTTTTTGCAATAGATGGTTGTTACAGGTCTTTAGAGCCAATATCCAGGTGTTCTTACTCCAAGATTGTAGATTGAGAGATGGAAGAATATGTATTTTCAACATTTTACTCTATTTCAGTATATGCTTTTGCATTTTATGACTTGTACCAATGGCCTGTTTACTCAACATCATCTGGTGGAAGGAAACCAAAGGTTCTTTCACAAGAACTACAATACGTGGAAGCAACGCATGTTGGCCATGTTATCCACATTTTGTGGATAACTAAGGAGATTATGTCTCGAGGCCCTCAGGTTGCAGATATGGAGTGTCGAGAGACTACATGACCAACAATACCCTTTTGCACATTTGGAAACCCCTCTCACGACCACAGATGGCCACAGATTTCCAGATTGCATCCACCACATCAACTAGCTTTCGGAAGGCAGTGGGTCTTTCTCCATGAGGTACAAGTTAGTATTATGGTGAGAATCATTTCAATATTTAAAATCTCGATGAAGTTTCTCTTGTAGAAGGCCTGAACGAGACTTTGTTATCTGGTTTCCCTTTTGAAGAAAAAGAAGTTATCCAATCTTGTGAGGAAGTGATCAACTCCTATGGTGCAGATGAATTCATGGAACAAACCTCAGATATAGTTGGCAGACACATTGATGATTTCATACAGGTTGGGAGACATAGATGGGATGTGGGTTGCTTCATTATTGATAGAGATCCCATTTATGACATTGAGGGTATCTCTCAGGCAGAGGGGGTTGAAATGTCATCTTCAGAGGACTGGCCTCCATGCATGTATGATTTAGATGTTTGGAAGCCTAGTGATGACATACAAAGTTGGGAGACATGATGGATGGGCCTTTTCATTATTGATAGAGATCCCACTTACAACATTGAGGGAAACACACAAACAAAGGATTGGTCTCCATACATATATGAATCATATGTTTGGTTTCTTGGTGATGATATGGTTATAGATATATTCCGCCCCTTCGAGGATGACTTATCACAACATGATCTTCATTCATCCTTTAATATGTTCCATTCTCTTTAGGATGCATATTTGATTTATGAGGATTCTTATCCATTGTGCTCATATTTTGAGGATTACCAGGATGTGGTCACCACATAGCAATCATAGATTCATCCTTCAAAACAAAAGTATTTTCATTTTGGATATTTCCATGGAGATTCATTGGGTAAGAGGCGGTGTTTTTCTACATCCGAGATTGTTCCTTACCTCTTACCCTTTTCTCCAAGAGACCATGCAATTTTCTTTGATCTCTCATTTCTTCTTAGTCCTCGACAAGCAGTGATTATTTATGTGCAAATGAAGATGAGCCTTCATATACATATACTAGCCCCCTTCAGAGATGGATTAATCAATCTTGTGGCTACACTTTCTCGTGCATGAGATGATCAGGTTGATGGTTTTCTTTCTAGTAGGATTTCCTCCTTCTCACCCATATTCATGAGTTTTAATTCAAGGATCGACATGTGTGTTGATACTCGTGATTATTATATGCTTGACTTATATTTTTTGTATTATATGATTAAGCACATGGGGAGATACTCTGATGAGATGATCAAATGGACGCATTGGTTGTACAGGACTTCACCACATCATCTAGCACATGATCTTCAAGGCCCCAAGGCCCCGTGTAAGTGTGGTGTGTTCATTTTGATTCCCTTGATTTGCATCTTGATTGCTCATGTTATTTTATATTCATTTCATATTTCATTTTTCTTTACTTGGATATTGATTTCATGCTTAGGTTGTAATTTTTTGAAAATGTCAAATTCTTTCTTTTTCTAGCTTAGTTGGGTTTTGATTATTATAATATGAGAAAAAGGATGAGTAGGTCATCATCCCCGCACTTTGATTAGCTTTGATTTTTCCTGTAGCCAAGTCTACCAGAGATGTTGAGGGTTCTCATGCACTCTATTAACGATCACATCCCTAGAGACACAAATGTTATCCCCGCTGTGGATAACTAAAGAGATATGTCTGATGCCCTGGCCATGTGATATGGATTTTGCAGACCATATGACCAACAATACCTTTTTTTCACAATTGAAACCCTCTCACCACCAATGATGGTCACATATCTTAGCACATGGCATCCACCACATCAACTACAGTTTCCCAGTAGTGCTAGTAAAGTGGGCCTGCTCTATGAGGTACAAGTCAAGTATTATGATGAGAATCATTTCAATATTTAAGAAAGATGAGTATGTTGTATCTTATATTTCTAGATTTGGTAATATATGCTTAGGGAATTATGCCTTTTCCCCTCAAGCTTCACCTTGGTGGTTGATATATTTGGTGGCCTCGTAAGTGGTTTTCCTTTGGGATGGTTTTGCTACTAGGAACCTCCTTTAAACTATTTTAACATTATTCCCAACCATACTTACCACAATTTTCCATCATTATTCTCCTATTCTAATATCAATTGGGATTTTAGGTGTATTGACCCAAGAAGGGTTGTCCCTCATTCTATATGGGAAGAAGGCTGAAGGCCCGGTAGGGATTGATGTTGGGTGTACATATAAAATCCTTTTGTATGAACTCTTCTCGAGATGTTTGTGGATCACCCAAGAAAGTAGAAGTGAAATGCTTATCTTCAGTAAAGGGGACCCACACCACAAGAATGCTTAAAAGGTTGGCTTAGCTGGATAGGAGGTTCATCACGAAATACCTTATCACTGGCCCATGTATCTAGTGTGGTATGACATTGCCATCATATGGTCACCAAACTAGGGTAACGACTCTCAGTTGCATGGCTAAGAGTAGTAAAATCTGAGCCAACCTTCTCACTAAAAAGGTTTGTGGGTGACATTGCCTGTCACTCCCTCTCGCTAGGGAAGGGACCTTCAACCTCTCCTTAAAATTAAGAAAGAATAAATGAATGACAATTAATGGGCTTGGAAAAAGTGTATCAGGGACGTAAGGTACCACACACCCTCTACAAAGGTATCCATAAATGAGACACTACGCACCTCGTAGGTATGTCATAAACCCCATGCCCACTGAGTCTTGACCCCAACCACTCACCCACCCAATTTTACATGGGTTAGAGAGGGATCTCATGGAAATTCTCCTTGACCTAGGGCAAGATCCACCAAATAGGACACCTCGTCAAACCTCCAATATTCAAGCTTGCTAATTTTGACAAGTCGCATAGTGTCTTTGAGCAATTAATTGTTTGATATAGTGATCTTTGATGCACATGCTTAGGTGGCTCATTTATTGATTGGATTCACTTATCATGATGTTATGACTTGAGATGCTTAGAGGGCATGCTCATTTGTCTTTTCAAGACCTAGTTGGTGGACAATTTTTGGAGAACAATCCTAGCTTGGGCTTCCATGGGGCTGCAAGCCCACATGTTGGATACCAAGGGTCCACATGCCACATCACAGAGATGAAATATTGAATACCTAGAAGATGATGTTGAAGACCTAGCCCAACCCTCACATGGCAAACCAATTTCCCAGGAGGGGAAAAACGTCTTCTTTTTGAGTTCGACGTCATACTTGGGGGGTAGGGTTTGGTGTTGGTGTTGCCACCCATTGACACATGAACGTTTTGAGGAGGATGAGGCCTTGGCCATGAGGATATTGCATAGATGCTTGACATGTGGAATTTGGAGGCCTACCATAGATTCTCCAACACCAACGACTTGTCCCAAGTGGCTAAAATTCCCCTAAAGGGGTGACATCCATGTAAAATTAAGGTTTTATTTGTGCAAAAGTGAAATTTTAAATGAATTGTTTAATTTTAATTTATTAAAGGTGGAAATATTAGGGTTGTTGACCCCTAGTCTTGTGGTTTACCCCTTAATATGTGGACAAGTCACCTTGGTGACATTTTGTATAAATAAGAGATCATAAGATCTCATTTGGACATAACTCTCCCTCTTGTGAGGAGAACTTGATCTGAAATTTTTGCTACACTTGGTTTCTTTTGTCTCTTGTGTACTTGTTTATGGCTATCTTGATGAATGGTTGATGGAGGAGTGAGGCGCTAGCATTGGATGAATGGTTTCTATATTTTATGGTGGATTGTCTTAGCATCTTAATTTTCGCTACACTTGGATTCTTTTGTCTCTTGTGCACTTGTTTATGGCTATCTTGATGAATGGTTGATGGAGGAGTGAAGCACTAGCCTTGGATGAATGGTTTCTAGATTTTATGGTGGATTGTCTTATCATCTTTCTTGATTTTCGTATGGTATTTTACTCTTATGCTATCATATTTTGAAGTCAAGGATTGTTGTGCTAGGAGCTAAGTGGGAAGTAAGAGCATTTACACCCCCACTCTAGTCTCCATCATTTATTACTTGAAGTTCATTGATGTTGCAAGGGTTTGTTTGAGGAAGTAAGAGGATTTACATCCCCAAGGAAGTATCATCTCTAGTTCATTTATTTCACTCCATTAACCCAATATTAAAGGGACTCATTTATTTTTTTGCATTGGAGATATTAAATCATTTCCTTGGGAAACGTGAAATTTCGTCTTTTGAAAGATCTCTTGCTTGGAGTTGGTTTGTCACATTGAGAGGAATCTTTCCCTAATAGGGTGTCCCCTCTCTCCCATTATTTTAATTTCTTTTAAAAACTTTAACCTATAGCCATTAGGGATGAATAATCCTAGCTACTAACTCCCTCTTATCTCACAAACTAACCCTAAGAATTCTCTGTAACTTCACTCACCTAGTCTACTAACTAGGGTGCACTTTTTGGGCTAGTTCTTAGCACTTTTCTGTTGTTGATTTTGTTGTTGCATGCCATTGAATGATACATCCATAAGGCTGCAATTTTCTGCAGAAAATACATGTTGTAGCAGCTTGTTGTGTTCAACCTCAAAGTGCCATATCTAAGTCATAATTGATTACCTAACTCATTAATAATATCATTGGTTGATCTTATGCTTTTACATGCTGATTTGGAATTCTTTATTTGCTGATATAAATTGTTATTTTCTGCTGCAAATTAGGGACAACAAGCTTAAATTCTCGATCCATACTAACATATATCATTGCAAGTTGGATTTTCTTGTGTCTCGGATAGGTACAATAATCTGGAGAAGTACTATACCTTTGGGGAAACAATCACTTGACTTACAAGGCATCTCTTTCCACTTCTCACTGCATTTATACTTGACCTCTAGGGTCTCCACTCCATCTCTATCTATTTCCCTCTCATTCCCCCTAGGGTCAATGAGATCGCCTCCCTAGAGTGACCTAGTCACCCTTGAAGTGTAGGACCTACATCGAGGTGAAATTGGTTGTAGGACTGCCTAGTTGTAGCACTTTCTTTTGTGGTTGGGTCGGGCTTTTTCCAACCTACAACCTGTGCTATAAAATTTTGGCACCATTGTCGGGGATGATTTTGAATCCTCTTCTGAACCCTAACGACACCTTGGCAAGCTATCTTGAAGCCTTTATCCCTTATCTTGCCTGGCGACGCCACCCAAGGGACGTTCCCTTTCCACCCTTCTTGATGAGCTCATTTTGAAGCTCATTTGGTGACTCCACCTTCCCATAACCCACTTTTCCCTTATCCTTTTCCATCCCTTGGTGAGCCTTGAGCTCATATGGCGACTCCATTGAGGTATTACCCTAAGTAATGAAACCATGGCCTCATAGGACTTACCATGGGAATTCCATAAGGTTTATCCCTCCTTTGATGTTCAAGATATTCCTGGATATCCAAATCATTGTTCCCCAGAGTGGAGGTCAAGTTGCCCCAAATTTTACGTTGATCTAGCTCTAGTAGTCACCCATGTCGTGAATTATATTAAGTATGCCTCGAGAGTAAATGTGCTACATGAAGATGTGATGATGAAAATTTTCGTGTCTTCACTAGAATCAAATCAAAAGGATTGGCTTGAACACTCATGTGATCCAAATAGTATCCCTTCTTCTACAAAGTTCATTGAAGAATTTCTCAAGCAATATCGACCAACTACTCAAAGTTTGCAAGATGCTTTCAAAGAGATCAAACACACTCTTTTCCGAGAAGGTTTTCCGATCGATGATGAGACAATAGATGAGGAAAATCTTGAAGAAGATCCGAATGAGACATATGATGAAGATGAAGTATCTGCTCTTCCACTTGATGAGGACATCCAAACCTTTGATCTTCTTGCACATCAATAAGAGAACACGATGAGTTATAATACTTTTGAGGACTTTGATGATGCTTTGTTCCAAGACTGTGAAAATGAAGAAAACTGCCAAAAGGATCTCGATGAAGTTTCTCTTGCAGAAGGCCTAAACGAGACTTTGTTATCTACTTTCCCTTTTGGAGAAAATGAAGTTATCTAGTCTTGTGAGGAAGTGATAAGCTCTTATGGTGCAAATGAATTCATGGAACAACCCTTGGATATAGTTGACGAACACATTGATGATTTCATATAGGTTGGGAGATGTAGATGGGATGTGGGTTGCTTCATTATTGATAAAGATCCCATTTATGACATTGAGGGTAGCTCTCAGGTAGAGGGGGTTGAAATTTCATCTTCAGAGGACTGGCCTCCATGCATGTATGATTCATATGTTTGGCATCCTAGTGATGACATGGTTACAAATTTTTTCTTCCCTTTCGAGGATGAATTGTCGCAGTATGATCTTCATTCATCCTGTAATACATACCCTTTTGACGATGCATATTTGATTTATGAGGATTCTTGGCCATTGTGCTCAGATTTTTAGGATTGCTAGGATGTGGCCATCGCAGAGCAATCAAAGTTTCATCCTTCAAAATGGAAGTATTTTCGTCTTGGATATTTTCATCAAGATTTCAACGGGAAGAGGCGATGTTTTTCTACACCTGAGACTATTCCTTACCTCTTACCCTCTTCTCTGAGAGACCATGCAGTATTCTTTCGATCTTTCATTTCCTCTCTGTCTTAGAAAAGGAGTGAGTCTTTATGCGCAAATCAATATGAGCCTTCGTCTACATATAGTAGCCCCCTTCAGAGATGGATTGATCAGTGTTGTGGCTACATTTTTAAGAAGGATGATCGGGTTAATGGTTTCTCTTTCCAGCAGAATTTCCTCCCTCTCACCCATCTTCATGAGTTTTATTTCATGATCAATTATATGTGTGTTCATACTCATGATTATTATGTGCTTGACTTATATTTGTTGTATTATGTGATTAAGCATAGGGGGAGATACTTTGATGAGATGATCAAATGATTGCACTGGTTGTATGACTTCACCTGACATCATCCAACATGTGATCTTTAGGGCCCCAAGGCTTTAGGTAAGTAGGTAAGTCATTTTGATTCCCTGCATTTTCATCTTGATTGCTCATGTTAGTTTAGGTGCATTTCATTTTCATTTTTCTCTACTTGCATATTGATTTCATGCTTAGGTTAGAAATTTTTGAAAAAATGTCAAAATTTCCTTTTTCTATCTCAGTTGGTTTTGATTATGATCATATGAGAACACATATGAGTATGCCATCCTGCACTTGACGATTTGATGTTTCCTTGTAAGCACATGTCTACCAGAAGATGTTGTGGTTTTCATGCACTCTACAACGAGCACATGTCCCCAAGTAGGAGCCATATGTTATCCCCATTTTGTGGATAACTAAAGAGATTATCTTTCGAGGCCCTCAGGTTGCAGATATGGAGGGATGAGAGACTACATGACCATCAATACCCTTTTGCACAATTGGAAACCCCTCTCACCACCACAGATGGTCACATATTTCCAGATGGCATCCACCACATCAGTTGGCTTCCGGAAGGTAGCGGGCCTTGCTCCATGAGGTACAAGTGAGTATTATGGTGAGAATCATTTCAATATTTAAGACAATTGAGTATGTTGTATCTTATATTGCTCTAGATTTCATGATATATGCTTGGACATTATGCCTTTTTCCCTGCTTCACCTTGGTGGTTGACATTGTACCCTAGTAGGTGTTTTTCCTTGGGGATGGGTTTTCTACTAGGAACTCACTTAAAGAGCCATCATACCGTTCCTAACCATACTTACCACTTTCCATCATTATCCCCTCCATTTCCTAATCTCTTGGGATTTTAGGGTGTATTGACCCAAGAAGGGGTTATCCCTCATTTTATGGGAAGAAGGGGATGAAGGCCCAGAGGGATTGATGTTGGGTAAAAGATAAAAGCCTTGTATGAACCTTCCAGATGCTTCACCCAGGGATCACCCAATAAACAGTGAAACACTTACCTTTGAGTAAAGGGGACCCACAATATAATAAAGAATGCTTAAAAGGTTAGTTGAAGGATAGGAGGTCTCATCACAAGCTGACCTATCACGCCCATGAATATCTAGTAGTATGACATTGCCATCATCTAGTCACCAAACCAGGCTAATGGCGCTTAGTTGCATGGGTGAGAGAAAGGGGATATCATCACGAGCCAACCTTCTCATTTCCACTAGGTGTTCATGGGTGACATTGCCATTATCTGGTCACCACGCCAGGGTAGTGACCTTCAACCTCTCCTTAAAACTATGAAAGAATAAAATAATGGCAATTAAAGGGGTTGGAAAAAGTGCATTGTGAACGAAGGTACCACACACCCTCTACAAAGGCACCCATGAATGAGACACTATGACCCCTTGTATGTCATGAGCCCTATGCCCATTGAGTCTTGGCCCCAACGAATTCACCAACTTTACATGGCTTAGAGAGGGATCTCTTGGAAACTCTCCTTGACCTAGGGAAATATCTACCTAATAAGACACCTCGTCAACCCTCCCATATTCAAGATTGACAAGTTGCATAGTGTCTTTGAGCAATTAATTGTTTGATATAGTGATCTTTGATGCACATGCTTAGGTGGATAATTTATTGATTGGATTCACTTATCATGATGTTATGACTTGATATCCTTGGAGGACATGTTGATTTGTCTTTGCAGGACCTAGTTGGTGGAAAGTTTTGGGAGAACAAGCCTAGCTTGGGATTCAATGGGGCTGCAAGCCTAGAGGTTGGATACCAAGGGTCCACATGCCAGATCACAGAGATGAAATATTGAATACCTAGAAGATGGTGTGGAAGACCTAGCCCAACCCTCACATTCCAAACGAATTTCCCAGGAGGTGCAAAACATCTTCTTTTTGATCTTGACGTCATACTTGGGGGCTAGGGTTTGGTGGTTGGTGTTGCCACTCATTAACACATGGACGTTTTGAGGAGGATGAGGCCTTGGCCATGAGGAAATTGCATAGATGCTTGACATGTGGACTTTGGAGGCCTACCATAGCTTCTCCAACACCAATGAATTGACCCAAGTGACTAAACGTCCTCTAAAGGGGTGATGTTCATGTAAAATTAGGGTTTTATTTGTGCAAAAGTGAAATTTTAAATGAATTGTTTAATATTACTTTGTTAAAGGGGGAAAGATTAGGGTTGTTGACCCCTAGTCTTGTGGTTTACCCCTTAATATGTGGAAAATTCACCTTGGTGACATTTTGTATAAATAAGAGATCATAAGATCTCATTTGGACATAATTCTCCCTCTTGTGAGAAGAACTTGATCTGAAATTTCTGCTACACTTGGATTCTTTTGTCTCTTGTGCACTTGTTTATGGATATCTTGATGAATGGTTTATAGAGGAGTGAGGCTCTAGCCTTGGATGAATGGTTTCTAGCTTTTATGGTGGATTGTCTTAACATCTTTCTTGATTTTGGTATGGTCTTTTACTCTTATGCTATCATTTTTTCAAGTCAAGGATTGTTGTGCTATGAGATAAGTGGGAAGTAAGAGCATTTACACCCCCACTCTAGTCTCCATCATTGATAGTTTGAATTTCATTGATGCTGCAAGGGTTTGTTTGAGGAAGTAAGAGGATTTACACCCCTCATTCTCAAACCCTAACTAGAGATACTTGCCTTGGGAAGTAAGAGGATTTGCACCCCCAAGGAAGTAGCATCGCTAGTTCATTTATTTTACTCCATTAACCCATTATTAAAGGCACTAGTCATTTATTTTTTTGCATTGGAGATATAAAATCATTGCCTTGGGAAACATGAAATTTGGTCTTTTGAAAGATCTCTTGCTTGGAGTTGGTTTGTCACATTTACATGACTCTTTCCCTACTAGAGCATTCCCTCTCTCCCATTATTTTAATTTATGTTACAAAATTTAACCTACAGCCATTAGGGCTGCATAATCCTAGTTTCTAACTCCCTCTTATCTCACAAACTAATCCTAAGTATTGTCTCTAACTTCACTCACCTAGTCTACTAACTAGGGCACACTTTTTGGGCTAGTTCTTGGCACTTTTCTATGGTTGATTTAGTTGTTGCATGCCATTGAATTCTACAACCATAAGGATGCAATTTTCTGCAGAAAATACATGTTATGAAATCTTTCTTTGTTCAGCCTCAAAGTGCCATATCTAAGTCATAATTGATTACCTAACTCATTGATAATATCATTGGTTGATCTTATGCTTTTACATGCTAATTTAAAATGCTTTATTTGTGGATATAAACTATTATCTGCTGCTACAAATTAGGGACAACAAGCTTAACTTGTTGATCCATACTAACATATATCATTGGAAGTTGGATTTTCTTGTGTCTCATGTAGGTACAATCATCCAGAGAAGTACTATACCTTTGGGGCAACAATCACTTGACTTTCAAGACATATATTTCTAGTTCTCACTCCATTTAGACTTGACCTCTAGGGGATCCACTTCCATCTCTATCCATTTCTCTCTCATTCCCCCTAGGGTCACCTGAATCACCTCCCTAGAGTGACCTAGTCACCCTTCAAGTGCGATACCTACATCGAGGTGACATTGGGTGTAGGATTCCCTAGTTGTAGCAATTGCTTTTGTGGTTGGGTCGGGATTTTCCCAACCTACAACATGTGCTATAACAAACACATGTTTGTACCAGCACTTGGATGTTATCATCCTAGGTTAATATCCCTAACTACAAGCTACATGTAGAGACCAAAACAAATTTGATGAGTGAGACATGTTGAAAATCCTAGATAAGGGATCTATGTATAATATTTCTGAAAACTGGTAATTACTTTGAACGATAATAAAATTCCCTTTTACTTTTCAACATATCATTAAGAAATTACACTTTAGAAATTCAACCACATAAATGCAGTATAAAAATAGAATAGTAAAACAATAGAGATCACAAAAAGACACAAGATTTACCCTAGGAAAACCCACGAGGGGAAAAACCCAACAACACTTTCAATAGATAAATTCTTTGTACAACAATAAAAACACTTAGAAACCGGTCTCAGCCTTCATGTCAAGCCCTATAAGTTTCTCCCCC
>SNQJ01S0161182.1:0-17341 GCA_010110895.2 Picea sitchensis | reverse complement strand
ATACAATCTGTAACCATGAGTCTCGACGTTTATTATCTTTTGTCTCCATTACAACTTTTTATCATATATATCAACACTGATATAATATACTTATAACCCAAAAAACAAAAATTATGTCCACCTAGTGACTGTAATTTTACAAAATATAACACAATCCATTAATGGAGTACCCTTAAAAGCTGATATCCATTCTTTCATAAGTTTCATGTTGTCCATCTGATTCCTTTGAATAATAAATGACTCCTTCATCCAAAAACAGTGCTTCCTTTGATAGCCAATCAACAACATTATTGCAAGACCTGTGTATATGTTGAGCTTTGACTTTCTGAAAAAAACTGCTCAACGATCTAATCTTTGTCATCCAGGGCTGCAAAGATATCACCTAAAGATTATTATCATTAGTATACCAATCGATAATAAACTTAGAATCACCCACCAATAGTAACCTTGATACCTGTTTAATATAAGAAAAAAATACAATTACCCAAAGTGTCATCATTTCTCCCTTAGTATTTTTGCCTTTTCCATAGTTCATTTTAAGTTTAAAGGTGCCCAAAACTGGACACTTCAGCAGTGCTCTAGCCCCACATTTTGAACCTCTTTCTGGTGAAACCCAATCGAAAAATCCTATAGCCCCGTCTTAATCAAGATTAGGAGGTCTATCAATACTTATGTATTTAGTGTCCTGAGTGACTTTTTGTTCCCCCAAATCCTGTAAAATGTAAATACAAACTTTAATATGATTTTTTTCCGATCTTCAAAGATCATCAAATTCCTATGCTTCCAAACCTCCCAACAAATATAGCAAGGGATCTCTATCAAGTTTTCCTTTCTCTTTGCCCAAGTTAGTAGACTATTTTCAAATTTTCCTCCTTGCCATTTATTGACCAGTTTTAATTCTTTAGAAATCATCTGCCAGATACTCTTTATAAAATTGCATTCCTCAAATAAATGTAACATAGTTTCTTCACTTTCCTTGCACATCACACAAATACTAGGACCCAACAATCCCCTTTTAGTCAGGTTATCCCAAGTAAGTATTCTTTGCTCCAACAATAACCAGACAAATAGTTTTACTTTTAAAGATAATTGCCACACCCAAATCTCAGAAAACTAGAACTTTGGTTCTACTACCCCACCCTCCATCATTTGAACGTTATATGCTAGTTTAGAATTGACTTGACCGTGTTTGGTATCCCAAGACCACAATAATTTATCATTCTCATTATTTAGTTCAATTCCATCACTTACAAGCCCTCTATTATAGTTATTCCATTCATTTTTTTGAGTTCCAACCAGACCTAAAGATTCAACTTTTTTCCATCTTGTAGACATAATACCTACTTGTGCATCTATCCCTGCATGTGCAAGAAAAGTAATCCCTTTTCCTTTAACAATAGTTTAATATTATCTGATAATTTATAGAATGAATGGGACCCAACCATAGGATCAAATCCTATTCTAATATCTCTCGCACTCCCAGGCTTCCACACCAACCAATCTGTAATTATATTTACCGAAGAGGTAAGTGCTCTCCAGAAATTTGAGGAACCATTCCAATTTTTTCTCTCCTGTCTAAACCACTTCTCAATAGTATTATTTTTGAGATATTTTTGCATAATTACCTCATGCCAAAGGCCAGGCAGCATAAGACATCTCCACAAGCTTTTTGCAGCCAAAGCTTGTCCAAAAATAAAAATATTTTTGATGCCCCAACCACCAACCTTTTTAGGTTTTGCAATCTTTTTCCAGTTAGATAGATGAATACCTTCCTTTTCTTTTTTACCAGATCACAAAAAACTGAACATCCTTCTTCTAAGACCGTTTAGTACACTTTTGGGAATTTTTTCCAAAGATAGCCAGTACACCGATATACTTTATAGTACTGCTTTTACCAGTATGACTCTTCCACCCAGGGTAAGCCACCTATGACTCCAACACAGTATTCTCTTTTCAAATTTTTTCTCTAGCCATAGCCAATCCACTCTAGAATAACAATTTCGTTTAATATAAAATCCAAGATGCTTGGATCCTGAATCTAATGATTTAACTTCAAAAGGAAAATTTAGTTCCTTTAGCAAAATAAGCTCTGTGTCATCCCACCCTGCTTCTAAAACAAAGATTTTTGAGAGTTGAATACCATCCCTGTAGCCCTGTAGAATAAATCCAAAACCTCCTTGAAAACTTCCCATTCAGCTATGCAACCAATCCCGAAAAGTATTACATCGTCTACAAACATTAAATGTGTAATATTTAGTCCTCTTGCCACCAATACACCTTCAAGTTTCTTATCTCGAACCCTCTCCTGTATGATTCCGCTCAATCCTTCAATAATAAGAAGAAAAAGTAGGGGAGATAATGGGCATCCTTGCCTTAAACACCTAGAAGATTTAAAAAAAATAGTGGGCTTCCCATTGATCAACAAAACAAAGTTTGTTGATATCACACAACCCATGATCCAATCAGTTGCTTCTAAACTTAAACCAATCTGTAATAACACAAGTCTGAGAAAACCCCAGTCCACCCTATCATAAGCTTTAACTAAGTCCAGTTTTAAGACCAGAGCTTTCATATTGTTCACCTTAATACTGTGTAGTACTTCCTGTACCACTCCTATTGCATCAGTAATTTGCCTACCTTCTAAAAAGCCAAATTGTTCTTTTGAGATACCAGTGGAAAGAGCACTTTTTAATCTGGTAGCAATTATTTTTGTGATAATCTTGTACACCAGGTTGCACAATTCTATGGGCCTAAATCCTCCGAAAGAATCATGTTTGTCACTTTTAGGGATTAGAGCAATAAATGTAGCATTTAATTCTCCCAAAAATTTTCCTAGCCTTCTTGATTCTTCCACTACCTCCAAAATCTCATTGCCCATAAGATCAAAGAAAGCCAAAAATAACTCTATAGTCTAGTCATCCGGCCCGAGACTTTTTGAGCACTTAAAATATTTTAAAAATTTTGATATTTCATTTAAAGAAACTATATTAGCTAATCTACTTTCTTCCTCCTCCGAAAACATTCTCGGATAGTTACTTAGAACAATGAGTTGGTCTGTAATAGCCAGATTGTCCCGAGCTTTAAAAATATGCTGGAAGTAGTCCACAACCTCCTTCTATAGATCAGAGGTGTTTGATATAACAATACCATCTTCTTTTGTGATATCCAATATGTTGTTAATATGCTTCCTAGAGTTTGCATATGCATGGAAAAATTTTGTATTTATGTCACCTGTTGCCAACCAATTTACCCTACTTTTCGGTCTCCAAGTTTCCTCTTGCTTTAGAAGAACCCTTTTCCTTTGTTCTTTGTCCAATAGCAATAATTTGTCCTTATCCTCCACAAACCCTCCAGGAAATTCTGTGTATAATTTATCCAGTTCCAATTCCAACTGAATCATCTCTTTCTTCCCTTCATCCTTTTTCTTTATTTCCCAAACAATTACTAAACACTTAGCCTCTTTAGTTTCTTTACCAGCGAATCCATAGGATTCAAAACCTATGCCCCCAAAAAACCTGCCCACCTGGTTCTAACCAAGCTAATAAAATCTTGATCCTCCAGCCAAACTGCATTAAATTTAAAAGGGTAACTGACAAAGTCACTCCCAAATTCCAACTGTAGCAATACTGGCATGTGATCCGAGGTCTTGTCATTGCAGACCCCATATCAATATCTAATTCCTGAAGAAACAAGTTTCTCATAAATCAAGAAATGATCCAGCCTTTTAGCAATAAAGCCTTGACCTTTTCTTCCATCCTCCAAGTCGGAAGAACTTTTACTGGCTCCGCATCCACTAACCCACCATCTTGTATCAAATGGATAAAATAAAGTTGTAAAGGGTCCACCCTAATGTCTTCACCCCAAGCTTCCCTACTTGAGGTGGTAAAATTAAGATCACCCCCCATAATTAAATTTTCCATATCAAAAATCCCAAATCTTTTTAAATCTTCCCAAAACATCACTATGTAAGCATACGACCCATAACAGTTGATCAACTTCAGCTTTAAATTAGTATCTTTCACGACACCTTCCAACAAAATCCCTGCAGGTGTCAAGTACGCAACAAAATTAGCCTTACGAGGATTCCAGGCTGTAAGCAGGCCCCCCGAAATACCATAAGACTCTACCCCGCAAAGGTGCCATTTATGAAGAATTTTATTAAAAACCTCCCTTGCTTTTTTTGCTCCTACCATGGTTTCTTGAATGAACATAATATCTGGCTTATTTTTCTCTAAGAACCTATTGAGGGCTAGATATTTTAAGGAGCACCCCACTCCTCTCACATTCAAAGTTTCCAAAATCATGTTTTCACCCTTGCCAGGGCTTTCTAAGCTCTAAGCGGCCTAGGGCCTGTTGTACCCTCCAAACAATTCACAACAAGGATTTCCTTCTCTTTTCCCAATTTCCTAGCACTCCTAGTTTTAAGAGGAGAGAATTATTTTTCCAATCCTCCTAAAACCACCCCTTTAAGAAATACATCCCCATCCCCCCGACCATTAGATGTCAGACCCCTATCCCCCTCTGCCATCCCAATATTTTCACCATGATTATTTAATAACTCCCCACCAACAAAAATAGGAATCTGCGTACAAGTTAGAACCTCCCTATAGGAAGGTAAGATTTTTTTTAATGATTCCTCCACTTCCGATAACACAGTCGGATCCAAGTCATTTAGAGAGTGTGACCCCTCCCTGGAGCCCGATTCCAGCCTTTCCAACCCCTCAACTATGGACGCTATCGAATTTATAGCTCCCTTCCCATCCAATCCCCAAATTTTGTTCCCTCTAATAACTCCCTCCACCATAGCATTAGAATTTTGTGACCCCTCCATGGAGCTCGAATCTAGCCTTGAAGATCCCTCAACTGTGGATGATATCGAATTGATAGCTTCCTTCCCATCCATACCCCAAAAACTGTTCCCACTAGTAACTCCCTTCACCCCAAAAGTAGAATTTTGTGTCCTAGTCCCCTCCACCAGTCCTGTGCTTCGAGCACTAACCAGCAAGAGAAGCACTTCTGCAGATCCTAACCTATCTGACTTCCCTTGCGAATCCCCACATCCCGAGAATTATGTTGATAACACAATCTTTTTCTTAACAGTTACGCCCTTAGCCTTAGAATCTGAGCCATCAATAAATGACAGTGGAATCCTCCCTATCCCTGAACCTAACGCAGGTTTTGTAAGTAAATCCTCCCCACCCGTCCGATTAACTACCTCCAGACAGTCGGCCCCAACTCCCTTGTCTATACTCCCCACACCTTCCAAACACACCCTCAATTCAAAAAACTCAGGAAATCTCTCACCATTCTCTAAAATATTTACTCCTTTCCCTCCCTTCAACGATGAGTCTCCAGTTTGTATATGTGGAACTATCATCGCCCCCTCATGCATAAAAATATTACTCAAACTTTAAAAAAAATTTGAACTGTAGGAAAAAGACTTGCCCATTTCCTCATCGCTTTCAAAATCTGATTGTCAATCTAATCGATCCATGCATCCAGAACAGGTGAGTTGTCCCTTGAATTCGGCCCCGAATTCCCAACAACAAGAGGAGGATTATGTGTTGCTTCTCCCGTGCACTGATTTCGAAGATGATCGGTCGCCTTACACCCCGAGAATCGAAAAGGAATACCGACATAGTCTAGTCGTTGATGTAACTTCAGACCCTGCAAAGAAATGGAAATCTCCTCTGGAAGCCCATCGAAAGTATCCATTTCAATCGATATCTTTCCCATCCGACGATCATGTCCCCCCAACAGTTTCAAATCCACATGAATAGATTTTCCAATAGTGCTCCCTATGATTGTGAACACCTCTAAGCTCCATACCGCTAGTGGACACCCTGGTAAAAGCACCCATAAGTGACGAAACCTAAAAATCTTTTTTTTCTGGATTGAATGCCAAATGCCAACGTTTTAGTATTAGGCTACCTTCATTTACGACCCATACCTGCTGAAGTACCCTCTCTTCATCTTCTGAAGACCTGAATAAGAAGCAGAACCATCCCTTCAATAGGATAAAAGTCTCTAGTTCATATCCTAGCAACGACCCCCATTTTTCTGCTACCCATGCACGTATATCCTTTGCCCCCAGTGCCCAGTAGCCAAATCTACCCACTAGGTCATGAAGGGAAAAACTACCCATGACTTCCATCCCAACATCTCTTCCTAGTGTCACAAACGCTTTTGGTTTTCTCGGCTTCCATGCTCTTAATCTTGTAACTGATCTATAATTCTCGCGCTTCTTGATTAAATTCGACCCCCCCCAAAAGGGAAGCTCCCCTGTCCCTTTCGAAACCACACAACCTCTACCCTTGACCACCTGCAAAAAACTCCTACCACTCCCCCTAACTCATTGCACAGTCTCAGAGAAATGACTATCTTCTCCCCCTCGATCTCTCCCCTCCCCATCACGAGGAATAGGGTGTCAAGACTTATCTGAAACTGGACTATTCAACGCGTGACTATAGAAGCTAATAGAACGATCTACACCAAGGATTTCCCCTTCATCCGACCTGTCTCGTTGCACAGACTCTGAGACACTACTCTCTGACCAGCCACGATCGATCAGTGCTCCGCCACAACTATCAGAACGGCGAATCTTTCCCCCCTACGATTTTTTTTCCAGACCAACCCCTTGAGCAAAACGCACAGTATGGGTCGAGACACTCACCTTCTCCTCCTTGTGCTTCCCCACACAATCCGATTCCCTAGAAAAGATTTCATTTGTTATGTATAGTATACTACACCGAGCCGGATCGATCGATGGAATGACAAGTGTCTCAATCGTTGCACTGCCCATCCACTCAGCTTCCACTACCTTTGTCGCCTTTTAAATGTTGTTTGTACCTCCATAAATCTTCTTTGTACTCCGCATCAAATTTGTACAGTCTTTTTTGACTCCACCACTGCTCCTCCGATAAGTCCACCAGTTGGACCTCTGCCCTAGACACCATCTCAACCATCATTTTAACAATGCAGTCCTATGCCTCCCCTACCCACTATTCTCCACCTGCCACCTTATCTAAAGAACCATAACTCACCTGGACTCACATCCGAGAAGCTCGATCCAAACCTCCAGCTACCAACCCCTATCAATGGCTGAGTTGCCCTAACCCATCACAAACCCTAGAAATCTATCTCCTCCCGCTCGTCTTGAAAAACACTTTCGTTACCAATTATATATCTAACTTTATCACCTCCTTGTAATGATCATACTAAGACCGCACCACGCTTACTTCTAAAAGTCACAAAATTATTTAAAAGAAAGGATGTTGAGTGAATATGTATATAATGTACTCTGGAATTACACAATATTTCAACGCTATTTAACAATTATCCATTAATTGTTGAATGTAGTGACAATGTGCACCTCCCAATATATAGTATTCTTTATTTGCTTATGAAATATGCTATATTTACCATCTTCAAAACAATTTTACTTACTTATGGTAGTAAGTAGGTTTAGTTTGTTTAACTTTCACATTAATAATTAATAATTATTTTTCTTAACCAAATTATCTTACTAGTTGTAATCATTATTTTTTTATATTATATTATATTTTAGTGAATGAAATTATTAATATATGTTGTTTTTTATCAACCAAAACATTATATTTAACATTATATTTATATTAAGATTAAATCAAAATTTATTGTGGATTTCAACCTATCCCATTTGATTTCTTATAAACCAATGAATCTATCAAATTTGAATCTATGTAACTTGTCATTTGGAAGTCCACCCACCTTTCATAAATGATGTCATAAACTAAGGTACCCTTCACATATTTAAAAAATTATTTTGAATTCCATCAAATAATTGTTATGAGGAAATGTTATAATCCTACAAATGTAACTAAATACAAAGTTCAAATATAACCTAGTGGCTCTAGATAGATCATGCTACCCACCAACTATCTATATAGTGATTTATTAGATTGTGAAATGATAACATTAGACCAACCTCCGTAAATGTAGAATTTTCCTTACAATATGCCATATTAAACCTGTCGAGAATTTTTTTGCGAAATACATAACGATCACTTTATCAAAACATTAGGCCTAAATAATAAATATAGGAAATTTAAATGAATCATGATAAAAGTTGAAATAATCTTTTTATCATATATTAAGTTGACCTCAACACTTATAATCATAGTTTCCATATATGTGTATATATATCTACAAACAATATACAATACAAAGAGTATGTAGTGGGAGTAAACAATAAATGTAGGAAATTTAAACGAATCATGATAAAAGTTGAAAAAATCTTTATTAAGTTGACCTCAACACTTATAATCATAGTTTCCATATACGTGTATATATCTTACTCATCATGTCATCATCACTTCCAAAGATAATTCCATCCACATATACTTCAATGATAAGTATGTTGTTCTTATCAACCTTTACATAGAGATTTATATCTACATTACCCTTTCAGAATCCTTGTTACTGCAAATACTTGTCCAATATTGAATACCAGGCTCTAAGAGATTTTTTGAGTCCATACAGAGCTTTCTTCAACAAGCATACATAATCTTCCCTTTCTGAAAGTAGAAACCCTTTTGGTTGTTCGATGTAGACTCACCATTTAGAAATGATGATTTTACGTCCATTTGATATACTTTGATTCTCTTGGAACATGCATAGGCCAAGATCATTCTGGAAATGGGGGAAAATGTTTCTTCAAAATCTACTCCTTCAACTTGAGCATATCCTTTGCATACTAACCTTGCCTTGTTTTCGGTTACATGTCCATCTTTGTTTAGTTTGTTTCTGAAAACCCATTTTTTACCAATCACATTTTTGTATTTAGGTCTTAGAACCAGTTCCCATGTCTCATTCTTCTCTATCTGATCTAGTTCTTCTTCCATAGCCTTGATCCAATTTTCATCATTACTGGCTTCCTCAAAGTTGTTGGGTTCAATTGTGGATAGTAGTGCAAGGTGCCTCTGTTCTAGTGTACGTATCCGTTTACTTCTTTTGGTTTCTATGCCTGCATTTTTATCTCCAATAATTTGTTCTTTCTCTCCCCCAGTGATTTTTGTCCATTGTTTCTTCCTAATGAAATAAACTACTGACATATATATAAATCATTCATGCAAATACTCCCTTATTGACTAATCCAACATCAATAAATTCTCTTCATAGATGATCTCTCTTCCCTTGTCTTCTTAGAAAAAAATCTGTATAGATAACTGTGGAGCAAAAACTACTCAAAGTTTTTGTCTAAGATACTCAAATGTATCTCTTGGAAGAGGTTTGCTGATGATGTCTGCAATCTATTCCTTTGTCCCAATGTACTTTAACTTGATATTATTTTCTGTAACTTGTTCCTGTAGAAACTGAAACTTGATCGAAATATGTTTTTTCTTGGAATGCATTGATGGATTATTGGAGATACTTATAGCACTGGTATTGTCACAAAATATCGAAATAGGCCCAACATACTTCACTTGTATATCTTGCAGGGTTTTCTTCATCCAGAGAACTTGAGTACAACATGTTGTTGATGCAATATATTCTTTAACCTTATTTTCCTCAGTCAACTTCGGGTCTCATGACCACACCTCTGGGTTTCTTGTAGAATTCTTCAAAGCATCTTTCCATGATGTCCATGCTCAAAGTTACGCCATAAGGGGGCCACTTTGGAGACTTCCTCAATTGTACCCATTACTTCTATAGGATTCTAGAATTCTTCTAAAGTTGACATCAATGACAATCAATTTTCCAACAATCTCCCCCTTTGGAATTGATGGCAACACTCATGCGCCCCCTGCGACCAATGCTCCCCCTATCTTCATACTTTTGTTCTTTCTTTCCCCCCTTCTCATCAATGGCAAAGGGTAACTCCCCCTAATAGTATACCTTCTTCTGACAACCTCTTTCCCAATCTTCATGCTTTTGAACTTTCTCTCCTACCTTTGTTATTTCTAATAACTTCCATTCTGATTGTTCATAGAGGCTTATAGACTTCTTCTAAAGTTGACATCAATGACAATCAATTTTCTAACAAGGGTGCCCCCAAGGGCGTCCTTCCGATATGGTTCCGCATATATGGAATAACGATACTTAGGATCTAAATGTTGTTCTTATGATTTATCTGCATCCATACTAGAAAGATATTTTTATTGGTTCTTACTTACTAGTGGGTCCTTTCTTTGCAGGTGGGGAAAGGGAGAAGGTCCCGATGCATGTATTGGATTCAAGGGATCTCCTTGGGGAGGTTGAGTTTTCTCATGGTGGCCTTGCATGCCTTGCTTGGAGGCTTGTCTTCTCCTCTTCTGCTGCTACCATTTCTCATTAGGTTTAGTTGAAGTTGGCTCTGAAGTTGACTTGGTGCAGTTTTTTGCGAAGTTCCCATACTCATGAAAAAATTAACATTTGAATGCGAGTTGTTCATAATCTACCTGTTGGTGGTAAGACCAATTGTCTAGGGTTATATTGATCTCTTCTAGGAGGCCTTTCTCCAAGTTTAACTTAACACATATTCGGGCACACACTTGCACACCATATATGGGTTCAACATGATCTACGTACTTTCCAAGGGTATTCCCTATATTTTGAATGGTGTCATCATTCTAGCAGTGAAGAGGGAGGTAGGGAAAATGAACCCAGACTAGAAAATTCAAGTGGGTGTCATTTTCTAGACAGAAGTTGAGAGTCAAGTGGTTTAGGTACATACCTTTGAAGAAAATATATCATCCTTAATTATATTTTAATAGGAAGGTAAAGAAACCCCCTCTGTAAAAGGAATGTGAGAGTATCCATTTTATCATAGGTCTCCAATTTTTATCCAACCAAATCACCATTACTCTAGGGGATGGCCAAATACCTATAAATTGGTCAATCAAACCATTCTCCACAAAGCACAAAGCAAGGTTCCTGGAGTAATCTTGAACTCACACACACATAATCTCATCGAGTTTTTTGATAAAGCATGAAAGAGGTTGCTTGGAGGATTTTGGGAGGGAGGATATTATGGACGCGAAGGAAACCACATTGGGGGAAGGGGATGGAGAGGGGGTAGAACCCCCTCTATAGGTCAAATCCATGTAGGGACGTGGGATAGGGTTACAACAAGGAGTTATGGTTCAACAGTGCGAATGATTACTTGTAAGTTAAAAATTTAATTTGACTAAATAAAATATTTCAATGTCCACCTTAAGTAAAATATTTTAGTATCAACTTTATATATATAAAAAAAATTGAAGTAAAAAATTTCTTAGAATTAAAATATTTCAGAGGTGAGCTGCTCACCATGAGAGAGATATGTAATTCCTTTCATGCTCAACATGGACTTGATACGTGGTGAATAGGTGCACACACACATGCACACACACACACACAAGGAACCAACATAGACCCATATTAACTCCAAATCTATCATGGGAAGAGAGGGATCAAGTCCCCCGATGTGAATTGTTTTTTATAACTGAAAATCAAAATTGAAAAAAAAAATATACCTTGATGGATTTGATCCCTCAAGACACATCATAAATATGGAATTAATATGGATCTACATTCGTTCTAAAAACAAAATTTATTTAATTTAAATAAGTAATTAAGTTTCTGAAGTTAAAAAATTAATAATATTTTTTGTGATAGCCATAAAAAAAAAATGGCAGGAGTTGAATAATGTATCGAGGAAAGGGCTTTCTCAACCCATAGAAGAGGAATAAATATGCATTTGGAATAAGAATACCCATGCCAAATTGATGCCCGTAGAACTCTAGAAAGAATACACACTACGCCATTGTAACAATCCTTACTGTATACGACCCAAGTAACTTAACATACCCAAATAACTTAACATAATGAAATGGCAATATTTTTTTTTTGAATTCGTTAAGAGCATATGCCCACATAATATTATAAGTATGACAAAAAGTTTACATTAATAAAACTTATATGTAATCGATCTAATAAGTGCCACATATCTATAGTTTACAAAGAATTAAAATATAGAGACTAAAATTCAACATTTGTAATCCCACAAACATTCCAGAAAGGAGATAAGCATCATATATAATGAAAACTACTGGAATTACAAACTAAGACAAGATTTTTCTCAGTACACAAAGGTGTTGAAGTAAATTCTTCACAATCTTTTACTTTGGATTGCATAATAAAGCCTTAAATGTTTTCATTTATCTCTAATACGAAGTTAGTACCCTCCCTGTTTCTAACAAAGAGTATGCGAACATACTAAGATTTCAATCTTCCTTGAATAATTCATGTGGCTCAAATAATCCGAACAAATATTTAAGGTAAATATTTCTCTATGCGCTAGGTAGTTAGATCTACCTTACCTTTGTAGATCCCAAAATTTTAACATTAAGTCTTGTAAGTTCTCTATTTATCTATCTTGTAACTCACACAAATTTACACAATTATGTATTATGATATTTCGAAATCAAATTCTTCCTCCAGTTTATATATATACAAATATTTATGAAATGTCGATGATGAAGCAATATAACAATCAATAATAAGTGCCTTTATACAATTTTTATTAAATAAAACTAATTATTGCTTACCCTAGCCCAACAATTTATAACGTTATTAATTCTAAATTAAAGTGGAAGGTAAAACAGATTTTTCCTTAAGAACTTATTGAACAATAATGATAATATTTGTTTTATGAGATAAAGAAGTAACTTAATAATTTTTAAAGTAAAAAACTTCTTAAAAGAATAAAATCAAACCCATAGTGAAGCAAGATTCAGGTTAATTACCCAACTCATAAAGCTCGTCAACCAATCTGACATATAGGTTAACACGTGAGAATTTATCAAACCCTTATAAGTTCATTATTATTAAAACAAGATTTATTTCAATCTGTCCATAACACCTATCGGGATCAATACTCACCTGAGTTAGGATACGGCTATTCATCCTCACATTAAAAGTTTAAGACAAAATCACTGAAACCAGATAATTTCTTCTACAAGTAAAGTGACCCATCTTTACCAAGAATAAAAACTGGGTTATGGAGCATCCAATATATTCTAGACCAAAGTGCAAATCAGTTGCACCCCTCCTCATTAGAAATTATTCTTATCTTTATCTTCAATTATCTTACTCCGCCCGTCTACGTCCATTCGAGTAACTTTCCTTCAATCTGCTATGGTGAATCTATCTAATAAGGTAGTGGTTTTTATTGATATAACTAAACGTACTCACGGGTACCTCCATAACTTAACAATTTATCTGTTGTGTCACTGAAAGGCTTACTGGAGTAAATTTGGAATCTCTACTCGGGTTCGCCAGTCGTCAACAAGAACAACTAAACTTGACTCCTCGAAAACTAAATTCTCGACCTCTCATCAACTTAAAATCTAGTCATCCAACACCCACAACGATAAGGTTCCCTACGATATTTTTCTAAAAATAAAGGGATGAAATCACCACAACTACCCAAACATGGACTGCTAACACTACCCCAATGGATATGCCAAGATATGTACCCATCAAAGAATGGTAACTTAACAACAAGACAAAATCAAGCATTCAACTGGAGAATTGGTCGTACTTCATCGCTTCGACTACGAGGATGGAAAACAACATTGATTACTACCTCCAGGAAACCATTCTTTTTATTATTCTGAACGAAATATTCATGAGGCACGCCTAATTTTGTGAGAAACTCACACTGTATATTATCATAATCTGAAATTACATGCAATTGACAATAAGCATTTATGAACATAAGGATAAGATACAAATTACCCTAAAATAATGATGTTACACTCTTGGTGGCGGTGATGGAAACACGACTGTTAAATTAACGAGCTTCTAATCTAGAAATTTCACTGCATAACATAAATCATGGTGTTCTGATCTCTCTTAGAGATTCAGTCATTGATTTTCGTATCTACATTTTACATTCCCTTTTGCAGAGAAATTAATTCAAATTTGTATCATTCTTCTTATTAATTTTATGTCATTTGGTTGTGATTTTTTATCCAGGATTAACACAGGTTCTACGATTTCATTGATTACGAGTTTTATTCCATAATGAACTTTTAAATTTTACTCATCTACTGAAATAAAAGAAAGAATGATTACACCGAATAGTGAAATCAAAGATGAATATTATCGTCAATGAAATCTTTTGTTATTAGTATGAAGGAACACTTTACCAAAAATTGGGGATACTCAAAGCAAGAGATATTCTACCACTGTCTACTATTACGGAAGAAAAGCAATAAGATACCATGCGCATAATTTCCACAATACAGGCATTTACAGTCTCATCAATTTGTGAAGGAATTAGTAGAAATAATGTGATTCTTAATATAATTAAATAGAATCAGTTTCAGGATTTTAACATTTCTATTCAACATCTAAATCCAATAGAAAACTACGTAAGAAACAAGTTAAACCAAGATCCAACTAATATATAAATCTGTTTGGCAGTTTATAAGTCAGGAAGGCAATAGTGTTTCGTTAAACCAGTCATTTTTAGACAGCTAAATTGAATGTCTATGAACAATATTCATGTATGTAACTGAAATTGATTGAGGAGTTATAATCTGTTAAAAGAATATCCTACCTTACTTAAATTCAAGTATCGATTTTCAATTCCATGATCGGATTTGCTATCTTTGAAAAACCTTCGACGAATCGTCGGTAATATCCTGCTAAACCCATAAAGTTGTGTACTCCTTGTATGTTTGTTTGTGCTGTCGATTCCATAATAGCCTCTACTTTCACTAGATCCATAGTGATACCTTCATGAGATATGATATGTCCCAAGTAATGAATCTTCGATTGGTAAGAAAAACATTTTGATAGTTTCATGTACAATTTGTTTTCTTGCAGACATTGTAGGACCAATCTTAAATGTTCATCATGCTCTTCTTTTGTTCGAGAATAAATCAATATGTCATCAATAAATACTTAAACAAACTTGTCCAAGTATTCACGGAACACCCCATTCATCAAACTCATGAATACCCCAGGGCGTTTGTCAATCCGAACAGTAAAATTGTAAAATCATAGTGTATGAAACTCATCTTAAATGTTTTCTTAGGGATATCTTCCTCTTTAATCCGTAATTGGTGATATCCTGATCTCAAATCAATATTCAAAAACACAGTTTCTCCCTTCATTTGATCAAATAAATCGTCAATCCTTGGAAACAGATATTGGTTATTGATCGTAGCTTTGTTCAATTGATGGTATTCAATGCAAATCATCCATGATCCATCCTTATTTCTAATGAAAATAACTGGCACACCCCAAGGTGACACACTTGGACGTATAAGTCCCAAGTCCACCAATTCCTTCAATTGCATTTTCAACTTCTGCAATTCAGGCGTTGACATCCGGTAAGGTGTTCTCGCTATAGGTTCAGTTCCAAGTTTCAATTCTATTGTAAACTCCAACTCTCTTTTGGGCAGTAAACCCGACAACTCTTCTGGAAACACGTTTGCAAACTCTTGCACTACAGGATGGTTTTCTAATCCTTCTACCTTGCCCCTTTCGTTTAGTGCTAAGATTACATAAATCTTGCACCCCTTGCATGTACTCTTTTGTAGCTGTAGGGAAAAAATAAATCTCAAGGAAACCCCCTGGTTCCGTCTTTCCCAAATCATCTATCAAACTTAACCATTTTGTAGTTAAGTATTGCATCATGTGATTCCAACCAATTGATCTGAAAATGTAAAATCTTGAAATTTTTTAAAATTGCAAGTGAAATGGTATGTGTTTGGGTAATAGGATCAAGTTAAAAACACATAAAGATTAATGAGTTCTTTACTTAATCATGAGAAACATACAAATTCATAAACAACCATCATAATACACACATTAACACAACAAAATGATAAAGGAGTTCACCCCTCTCTTCGGCCACATCTCCTGGTCCAGCTTCTAATGGATATTTTTCATTAATGCTCAAAGTGTCAAAATAAGTGATTTACAATGCTCAGAATGAGAAATGGATGGCTTCAATGGCTCCAGAACGCCCAAAAACCCCTAGTTGGGCTCTTTCTGCACCTGGTTTGGCCAAAAAATGAGTTGGAATGACTCCCTTGAAGTTTCTCCCAATTCTTTGTTGTCTATGCTTGCCAAAACACACCCAACCTAACTGAACCTGGCTCACAGGAATTTTTTGTGACAAAAACCCAGCACGTGAGCCTTCCTGTAAAATATGGCAAATTGTCGCACCGTTATTGTGTTGGCCCCTTTTCCCGATGAAGGTCCTGGGCGTATGCCCCCCATGTGATTGAACCCTATGCACTTAAATTGACACCCGTTGCAATGGTTGGATGTGGGGCTGACATGTGGTTGGGCACATTTTGGATGATTGTTGGATGAGCATTTTAAACCCTACGCAAGGCTGTGTGTGGTAGAGTCATATGGCGGAAGGAATATAATCGGGGGTTGGGGCTAAGCCCTGGCCCGAACCCCGCCAAACTATACCATATTTCAAACTTAAATAGTTACAAAACCATATATAAGTAAGAACCATAGCGTGGGTAGGCTGGTAGCCTGGCCCGTTTCAAAACTCTTCCACCTGTCTCCAGAGGTCGCAGGTTCGACCCCCGCAAACATCAACCTTTTATTCCTTGGAGGGGGTTCCACGTGGCAACTCATGTCTAGGCCACGTGCCACCATTCTATTGGTCCACCAACCTGCCATGTGTCTCCATCTGATAGGTCCTCATCTGACACATGTCATGTACTATTACATGCCACATCATCAAATGCCACATGTCAATACAGCCTCCTGCCACATGTCAGTATGGTCATTTTCCACGTCATCAGTATGGACATGCCACGTCAACACTGTACAGACTATACAGATTGTATAGTCAGCAAAATTTTGCCTATTTGGCAAAGAGGACAGAACGCGATATCTCACTCATACGACGTTTGTTTGAACCCGTTCAAGTTGTGTTGGGATCATGAGGATGAGGCCTACGCATGTGTCCATTTTGAAGCAATTATGAGAAATTTGATTTTTGAGCATATTTTGATCCCCTAGATCACTCCTCCCCATTGGGAAGCTTTTGGGCCTCCAAAAGACTGCTTTCAATCAATCTGAAGATGAGGGTACAATTCCCTCACCTTTCCATCCTTAATACACTTTCCCTTTCTTGGATTTGTGCCTTTAATACCAACTCGAAGGTATTCCACATTCCCTCATTTTGAAGTTCTCATCCTCTTGTCAAGGATTGTGTCTTCATGTAGTTCTGAAAGATATTCTAGCGAGAAATCATCTATAGAAGGAATCTGAACATGCTCTCCTTGATCATCAATCAAAGGAGGCTCATACAATCTCAAATTATCAACATTGACAACTGCATACATTTGCATATAAG
>SNQJ01S0161181.1:0-19678 GCA_010110895.2 Picea sitchensis | reverse complement strand
TACCTAACGACATATTAGACCAAGTAGATCTTAACTAACTCCTAAGTGTCTAAATATCCTAACAGTAGTAAATGGCATCAAAGGCTTGGGAGATGAGATGAAAGAACATGTAGTTGTTAAAAAGGCATCAAGATCTCTACCAATGAGATTTAATCCAAAGATCTCAGCCCTTGAAGAAAGACTTGATCTAGATACAATGACTATGGATGAGCTACATGGGATACTCACAGCTTATGAAATGAGGACAAGACAAGACATTCCAGTTACAAAGGAAGAAACTTTTAAAGAATCTAAGAAGACAAAGAAAGGAAACAAGCAACAATCAAAGTAAGTTTGCAAGAAAGAGCCAAAGTCCAAATCCAACGATAGTGATGATTCAAAAGAGGATGAAGAACTAGCCAATTTCGTCAGAAATCTAAAACCGGGATTCAATAAATACAAAGGTAAGATTCCATTAATTTTCTTTAATTGTGATGGTATTGGTCATTTTTCTAACAAATGTTCCCACAATAAAAAGAAAATATATGAATAATATGAAGCTACAAAGAAACAAATATATAAAGGAAATAAATGCAAAACAATATCCTTCAAGAAAAGTCTCTGCACCAAGGAAGACGACTCCTCTTCAGATGAAGATGAAGTTAGCGACAATGTATGGCAGTAGAAAACTCTGATGAACAAGAATATGAAAAGGAATATGAAGAAGAAATAGTTGATCTCATGGTGGAATTATTGAGCGCCATTGAGGTAATAAAAAGGGAAAAGAAGAGAAAAAAGAAGCTCCAGGAAAAACTAAACAAGAAAGAAGACACTTAGAATTCAAAATATGAAGAAATAGAGAATATGATCATTGAGTTGAAGGTTCAAATAGAAGAAGATAAAAGGATTGAGGAAGCACTCAAAAGAAATTTAGAAGAAAGATACAATTTTCAACATCCAGGACACCTCAACAAAATGGAGTTGTTGAGAGAAAGAATAGGATGATACAGGAAATGGCCAGAACAATGTTGATGGATTCCAAGTTAACATATGTTTTCTGGGCACAGGAAGTACATATAACAATTCACATTCAAAATAGAGCAATGCTCAGAAAGAATAGTGATAAGACTCCCTGTGAACTATGGAAAGGAAGACCAGCTAATGTGAAGCATTTCAGAGTCTTTGGAAGCAAGTGCTACACTAAGAGAGAAGACGACATAATGAGAAAGTTTGACTCCCAAGTGGACTAGTGCATACTAGTTGGATAATCAAGCTCAAGGAAAGCATACAAATGTTTCAATACAAGGCTTCATAAGATAGTGGAAAGTATCAATGTGACAATCGATGAGATAAGTGGATGTAAAATAAAAGAGGAAAGTAAGAAACCAATGGAACAATTTCTTGAAGAGGAAGTGAAGGAAGAAGATACAAAAGAGGAAGATGCAGAATATCAATAAGAAGATGAGAAAGAACGACAAGGTCTTCAAGAACCTCCAAATACACCCAACAAAAGATTGAAAAAGAATCATTCATAATATCAGATCATTGGAAATAAAGATACAGGGGTAACAACCAGAAGAAAAATACGCTCATCGGAACAACAACATATAACATTGTTATCTACAATTGAGCCAAGCAAATTTGAAGAAGATAGCAGGGATGAATTTTAGATCAAATAAATGAATGAAGAATTAGATCATATATAGAAGAACAACACTTGGGAACTGGTTCCAAGGCCTAGGAATAAGAATGTGATCGGCATAAAGTCGGTCTTTAGGAACAAGTTGAACGAAGATAGACATGTTACCAGGAACAAGGCAATATTAGTTTGTAAAGGATATGCTCAGGTTGAAGGTATAGATTTTGAAGAAACTTTCACTCCAGTTGCTAGAATGGAAGCAATCAGATTGATCATAGCATATGCAAGATCCAATAATATTAAAGTGTATTAGATGGACGTGAAATCAAAATTTTTGAATGGGGAACTAGAAGAAGAAGTCTACATTGAGTATCCAGAAGGATTTCAATTATCAGATAATGAAAATTATGTTTTCAAGTTTAAGAAGGCCTTGTATGGTCTCAACAGGCTCCCAGATCCTAGTACTCCAGACTAGATAAATACTTGTAGCAAAAGGGCTTCAGCAAGGGAAATGCAGACATCAACCTATACATCAAGGTAAATCAAGATAGCATTTTATTAATTGAAGTTTATGTTGATGATATTATATTTGGTAGTGATGATGACAGGATGAGCCAGAAGTTTGAAAGAGTTATGCATAATGAGTTTGAGATGTCATTAATTTGAGAATTATCATTCTTCTTAGGTCTTCAGATATGTTAGAGCAACCGAGGTATTTTTATCTCTTAGAGCAAGTATATCAGAGACATGTTGAAGAGGTTCGATAAGGAATATTGCAAACCAGTCAATACTCTTATGCAAACTAGTTGCAAGTTAAGTATAGATGATGATTCAAAAGCTATAGATCAGAGGCAGTACAAGTCAATTATTGGAAGCTTACTTTATGTGATAGCTTCTAGATCATATGTGATGTAGGCAGTTGGACAGGTGGCATGATTTCAGGAAACACCAAAGCAATCACATGTTCTAGTAGTGAAGAGAATACTCAGATATCTAAAGGGTACAAAAGAATTTATATTATGGTATCCAAAAGGAAAAAATCTATCACTTATTGCTTACACAGATGAAAATTGGGCAGGTTGTATTGATGACCAGAGAAGTACAAGTGGAACAACTTTCTACTTGGGAGAGTGCTTGGTATCTTGGCTAAGCAAGAAATAGTCATCAATGTATCTATCTACAAGAGAAACAAAATACATTGCAACAACAACATGTTGTACACAAGTTCTATGGATGATTTTTTTTTTGAAAGATATACAAATTGAGTATGATGAGCCCATTCCAATAAATTGTGACAACACTAGTGCCATAATTATTTCAAAGAATCTGGTGAGGCACTCCAAGACAAAGCACATTCTGATCAAGTATCAATTTATATGGTAGCAAGTTCAAGAGAAGAACATCAGAGTTGATTATGTGGGAACAAAATAACATGTTGTAGATATCTTTACAAAACCGATTCCAAGGGAAGATTTTGAGTATCTTCGATAGAGACTCAGAGTAATTTCTACTCCAAAATGAATGTTTTTGAATGATTGTCTCGTATGTATTATATTTACATGAGGAATCTCCATAAAGAGGATAGTTAAGTTTGAGGAGAGTGTATTCAGGGGGAGCAGCCCCAAGGATAGTTTAGTTAGGGGGAGCAGCCCCAATGGGAAGTCACCTTTTCCATTGACATCAAAGGGGGAGAGATTATTTAGATGCATGGAGAGAGATGTTTGTAGGCATGATTCTAGGGGGAGCAATGGCCATAGGGGGAGAATGAGCAATATGACTTTAGTGTTGCATCAAAGTGTTTCCATCAATACTAAATGGGGATATTGTTGATTATTTGGGTTGGTTGTCATTGATTTCAACCCTTGAAGCAAGTTCGGTAGTTATTTTTGGTAGCTCCAACATCATGGTTAAGGAACCCAAGATCTTTTAAGAAATAAAGGCTTGAAGGTCCGGATATTTTTGGGTGAGACTAATTTAGATGGATATTACATGTCGTGCCATTTCTGGTGATATGTGGAGCATCACATAACTCCTTACGATTAAAAATTTATGGCCTTGTGAAGTAGGAGAACCCTCATGAGTTTTTTAGAAGCCTTAGAAGGTCAAAAAATTCAAAATTATTTTAGAATCTCCTAGAAGAAGTTTACTAGTCAAATGGGTCAAGGTAGGAGTTAATCATGGGTTAAGTGGTTGTATTAAGAAAATAATTAAAAATAAATTAGTTGCAACTAGAAGTGGAGAACTTATTATTTGTGGGAAGTGGTTAAGTTAAGTGGACAAAGTGGCTAAGTGGACAAAGTGGTGAAGTGGGCAAAGTGGTTAAGTGGATACTTCTAGAGGAAGCTGCTTGGAGAGTATAAATAAGAGAGAAAGGGTCTCCCATTAACAAATATTGAGTATATTGAATATCTACAAGTGACTGAGGTAACCAAAAGAGATATAAGGTGATTTTCAGAGGGAAGGTGAAGTAAATAAGGTCGAAAATTCAAGGGAGGATAATTTTTTTTTGATGATGCTTTTTAAGGTATGTTATTTACAGGTCATCTCACTATTGAGATAGATAAATTTAGAGGATGTTGAGAAGACATATCCAAGTAAGTGTGATAAGAATTTTATCTTGTGGGTCATTTTATTTTGGTAGAGACACCCTGTGGAAGATAAGTTTTGTGGCTAGTTCTAAAACTAGTCTAAAACAAGTGTTCCAGGTAAAAGCATCATAAATTCTTCATAAAAGACCCATATTTAGTAAGACCAAATGCATTGGTTAGATTATAGTATTTTTTATGTTGTGTACAATTTTCATATCCATACAACAAATATTCCATGCGTGACATGCTCTACAATTTCGATCTCTAGAATAAGCCGTAATTGAACAAGGTCTGCCATTTTTTCTATAATTCCTATTCTGGGAGGTTCCAAGCAGTGAAACCTAGAGGAATTGCAGAGAAGACATTGAATAAAATTATGTACCATTTTCAAACCTTTACTCACTAGAGGTACATAATTATGCTATTTAAAAGTTAAGGTTTGTGGACAATCCAAAAACGGTACTGTGAGACTTAGGTAAGGGTTGATGAAGATTCCATTCTTTTGTTTATGAAGTTATTGGTACATTTTGAGGAAAGATATAAGTTAGGGTTTTCTGTGATGTTTTTCTGCATTTGACTTATGGTTCATGATTTATGTATAGTACTTGGTTCATGAGACATAGTTTTTATTCAAGCACATGATTTGAGTATTTTTCTATGGTATATCTTGTGATTGTTGGAGCACTTGTGAGGCACGTTGGTTGAGGTGTGTTGTTGAATACTGATTTTACTTGAGGCTGCATTTCAGTTAGTGTTTGGTATATGGTTGATGTAAGGGCTTTCTCCATTTAGATTATGGTTCATGATTTGTGAATGTCACTTCATTGATGAGACATGTGTGTGGTTCTAGCACATGGTTTGAGGAACAAACTTGTGGTATAGTGTTTTAGGTATATGTGATCAGATCAAATTGGTTGAAGAGTATATAGTGATAGGCTTCTCAGTGACATATTTGAAAGAATAGGTTATGACAGTGACATATTCAGTTTATACATTTGGCACTTATATTTTAGGGTGGTTGGATAGGGAAAGGAAAAGTGGTTGTAGCCACCTTCTGATTGTAGCAGAAGAACTTAGGGGGTTGTAGCCTCCTTCTAGTTGGAACCAAAAAATTGGCGAGTTGGATCTTCCCTCAAGTTGTATCCTGAAAACTAGGGGGTTGGAGCCTCCTTCCATTTGGAGTTGGAAAACAAAGGAAGTTGGAGCTTCCTATGAATGTCTTCTTTAACATATAAGAAAAATAATTGTATGGTTTTCTTCCGCATTGGGTTTCCACGTAAAAATATTGGTGTACTGTGTATTGTGTTGATGTGTATGTTTGTTCATTTTTCATTTATACTATGTATATTGGATTCCATTGATACATTTCTTATAAGATGATTAATATAGATTGTTATTAAAAGATTAAAAGGGTTAAAAAGTGAAAGAATTTACACATTATTGATTCACCCCCCTCTTAGTAATCCAACAATGATGTCATGTATATATATTTTTTATGTCCTTGTAGGCACATATAATGATCACACCATGCTAGAAAACAATCTGTATACAATTCTAATTTTTGTGAAAGACATAGTTTCACTTTCTATTTCTTTTTTAAAATTTATTTCTAGAAATTGATTTATCTCAGATTTCTCATCCTTGCTCATTTACTCTTTCATCTATTTATACTAGACTTTCCTAAGGGAACAAAGCACATTCCCTTTAATCTATCATTCAAAACAAAACTTTCATGACTTTCCAAAATAGAGTCAGCCATGCATCCATGCTATTCATTCAATCTGGGCAAGTGCACTTATTTGACTTACATTTCACTCATACATCATACATGTGCATCATTTTCATGTTTAACATCATTCATTCATATCTATTCGGTCTTAATATCAATCCTTATATCAATTAACCTTACGATGCATTAAATCCATGCACTCAATCATAAATAAACACATCTAAACATTCATCATGCAAGGTCACTGTTTGCACCTTTCCCATGTCATTCATTCACATGGACATATATGACTTCGAGGTCCTCCTCCCAAGGATCTTGTTTCCATTATCATAACAAGTCTCATAAAGACACTCAACATTGAGCTTCCCTCTCATTTGAGAGCTTGCAGTCATTCGCATGATATCCAGATGGCAAGTTTAACAGACATAGTCATAACTATGTCCCCCTTTCCATATGAAAACAACCAGTAAGAAGGCATTTTTTCCTCAACTAGTATAAAGTTATTCAACAATCCATAAATACCATTTGGGCAATTCCAACAATTCCTGAGGCAACAAGACAACTTATCAAATTTTTTTTTTTCATACCTCAAACCATTTTTGGTTAACATACGTTTTTA
The DNA here is from genome assembly GCA_010110895.2 of Picea sitchensis. Classification (NCBI taxonomy): domain Eukaryota; kingdom Viridiplantae; phylum Streptophyta; class Pinopsida; order Pinales; family Pinaceae; genus Picea; species Picea sitchensis. The sequence continues at coordinate 13,124 of SNQJ01S0161181.1, read as the reverse complement.
TCAAGGAAATCCTTTTCTAGATTCCCTCTCACTACTACTTCAGTATAACAAGCCCTGCCTTATATGGATACCATCCACCTATGGATGTCAACTTGACCCATTGGTCATCTAGAAGTGTCCAAACACTTCCTTTACCACATTCAAAATCAACATTTCATTAACCATTCTACCTTTTCCTCACAAGGCACTATGTACTCAACATCATCAAACTTTTACTTATGCTACCATAGTCAGATCATCACCAACCATATGATATATGAAATCACCATATTTTACAAAGAGGGATTACCCCAGTAGGAAGTTTTTCAGTTATAACAGGTCAAGTAGGTTGATCTCACCTACTCCAAAAGGGCCTCTAGACATGGAGGATTGTTCTCCCAATTCCAAATCCTTCATTTAATCAACACTTTTAATTAACAAAGGCTTCATAAGCCCACTTTTTAGGCAATTCCTGCCACCTATTCAGTCCATTTTCCTTTTGGACTCAAGTACTCCTTAAGACAGGTTTATGCCATTTGCATCCAAGTTTTATTAGTAATGTCGCTTGGCATAATCCCACTTTTGTAGGACTGGTTATCATTTCTCCAAAAGAAATGATAGGCTTCTTCTGCCATAGTCTAGCATGATTCAATATCGTTGGGTAAAATCCCAACTGAATTTTAATATGCATCCTTCTCCTCGAGGAAATTATGTAGATAATTTCCATACGACAATAATATTCTCAATAGTCTCATCTTAGCCTTGGTAAACTAGTCTTATGACTGTTCTTCGGCCCATCTAGGCCTATGTTTGAATCATGTTCTGCTAGGTAGGGTAGGGCAGGGTGCCCTCTCACTTAAATTTTTCTATGAAATAAAATAATCACTTGACTCTTTCGTGAGCCCAAGCATGCCAAGTGTTGTTTCCCGCTCTGATACCACTTTGTAACACACCCAACCCCTTAAATACATTTTTAAGGAATGGGGCATCAAAATTTCACTCTCCTCCATCATCTCAAATCCTCTTCCCGAGATCTCCATCACCTTCTGCTCGTCAAGAGATTTCCAACGACTGTTACCATGCTCAAATACGAGCTTCAGATTGGAAGTTATTCCCTTAAGAAGCTCTTCAGGAATCATTGGTCAAAGCCCACATGGCACCCACGTGGGTTCACCTCAATCGTAAAATTACACCTGGCATGGACTTGACCATGGTTTTCATCCCTTAGCAATGACATGGTCGCTGGAGAGGCGGTTACAGGGGATGTTCCCCGCACCTTCGTGATCACCAAGAATTTTACCCTTCATCCTTCCTATCCATGTATAAACCATTCTCGAAGTCCCAAAATCCTGGAATCCTACCACATGGCTCCGGCCTTTGGTGAGGTTTCTCATCACGTTGTTATGAACATACCCTCAAAACTGCCGAACTCCCGAGGTCCTGCCACGTATCTCTGGTTTTCGACCCTTTTGGAGCATATGTTCTAACATCCTAAACCTCCTGAAGTTTTGAACTCCCAAACTCCTGAACTCCCGGGGGTCGCATTAGTCATTAGGTCAAACAACTGCACACCAATGGGTGACATGTGGCAAAATATGGAGATGACGCATGGCTCTATTAATGGAAGGTGCGTGTCACGTTCCAGTTGGCATATGAGGTATGTAAAAAGAAAGAATCAAGGTGACATGAGTCATGTCGAACATGGGTCCATGTCACCCTAGGTGACATCAACGTGCCACATTACTCCGAATGGACAACCTCTGGAAGCCTCTAAACTCTCCTACCTGCAAAATTGCCCGGAGCTTCGAAGTCCGAACTCCTGTCGACAACCTCCCAATACATTTTATCCCACGGTCGAGGGAGGTCCATGTAGATCCCCAGATCCATGACCTCCGTTGCTTCATGACTTCGTCATTCGAGGTTTTCACCCATTTAACACTCTTTTTCCCCTGGATTAGGTCAACGTTGGATTGACCATAGTCTAGATCCAATGGTCGAGAGATATCTGAAAGAATCCTTGGATCGACGGTCCATGTTACTTCACAAGTTTGACGTTTGGAGGTTTTGACTATTTAACACCCTTCTCTCTCAGAGTAGGAATTCAATGGAGTGCTACACGCTATCCTTCCACTAGTTCATCTAATGGTTGGGAGAGGTTTTCCATGGACTCCCCAGATCAACGACTCACAACTCTAGTTCAAAGGTCCCTTGGTCTCAGTGTTAGGCCACTCCTAAAGGGACATCAGTCAATCAAAAACACGCTGGCAAGATGTGTGGCACATGCCTCAAGTCACCGGAATATCTTTACTATGTCAGGAGGACACCACACATGGCATCACCATTGCTTGACACATGGACCCCCACGTTCTCTTGATGTGATACACACGTCCTCAGGATCAAACAGTCGGGAGGGGTCACGAAAGATCCTTATATCAATGACCCACATTACTTCACGACTGTGACATTTGGGGGTTTTGGTGTTATAACACCTCTATTCTCCTAAAGTGGTCAACGTCAAAATGACCACGACGTAGGTCCAATTATCAGGGGAGATCCCGAATATCCTCAGATCTATGGATCACGTTACCTCGCGACTGAGAAGCTGATTGGGGTTCAACAAGGGGACAAATACCAGGATTATGGGTAACTAACCCGCAGTCACCTGTCATCCGTCAAGTTACCAGTTTGATAGGTCACCTTTGGCACAATCTGGATACTATGAGGATTCTAGCACCTTAGAGCTCCGTACCCCCTAAGCCTCGAAGCTTAGAAGGATTAGCTTCCATTGGGTGTAGCGTTGGGTTCCATGGTCCTGGTCATATGAGGTTTTTGACAAGTTTTGAGGTCTACACCCTTAGCTCTCATCCAATTTTTTTTTAAGTCTATGGGCATGAGCCCATGGTTACTTGGACGACTAGTTTGAAGGAAGCACCCTCCATTCACAGAACTTAAGTTCTAAAACAAGGAAATGTATTTTCGAGGGATCAATGGGACTGTAGCAGCCCCGTAGGGTCTTCCCTGACTCTAAAACTATGAATTTGATCCCTGGGAAACATACCTTGAGGATTTCCCAACCAGCCTAGAGGCCAAACTTTTCATCTTACAACCATTCAAATGCAACAATTTACAGAAGAACAATAAGCACTATTACCATCAATTTCACACGAGAAACAATTCATCACAATTATAGACATTCAAATGATGCATTTTGATTCAAGTGCACAGGGTAAATGGAATACTTATCTATTACATCCGATCATCGACCAAATGAATCTGGGGGTTCTCCTTTCCACCCAACCGTAGGCTCAGAGGCATTCATTCTTAGCACTCTGGCCACCCCTGTTCCAAGCCATGATGTCACTAGGGAAATTTTGTAGTTTCTCATAGGTTCTTTCTCTATCACAACCTCTACGAGGTTTATCATATGATCCCTCATCATCAAGCTCGCAACCTTCTTCTTAGGTCATATTTTTAAAAAATTCTCAGAGATCCTTTCTCTTGTTCTCTCCAGTAACCATAACAACTTAATCTTCCAGTTCTTCTTCTCAGTTAGAGAGCCTCATGCACTCTTCCTCTTTCTCTCTTCATATCCTGGTTGTACCCACCCTTTGGTGTGGTTTCCTTCTTGTCTTCTTTCATGTGTATTCTTGCATGATTTTTTCCCTCCCTAGGAAGGTTCTAGAACTGTTCTCTCCCTTCTGTTAGAAGGAACTCGGGTCAATCTGGGCCTGTAGGGAAAACCTCCCTATGTGGTACTTCGGGGTTACAGTTTTCTATCCCTTCAGCCAGACCCTCCATGCTTCCATTCATTGGGGTAGTTGATTGTTCAACCACCAGTCCTTTTCTCATTAACTTATTTTTCCTTGGAATCAGGATGAGGCTTATTATTTCAACAAAGATAATTTGGGGTCATTTTGACATAATGAACCCTCTCTATAGTTTCCTCACTATTTTCTCTAGTGATATCATGGCCAGTACTTTAAGGCTTCACTCCCACAGTTAGTCATTGGAAATATAAACAATAATACATTTACATTGTTCACATGCCATAGCATGGTAATCATAATTAATAATTAATTACAAGAAGGGGAAACAGGGGTGTTACATTTGGTACCTTTTCGTTTAAAATAACATGTCAATTAAAACATTTTTATGAACATAATTGAACAAAAAAAATGAAAATTTTATAGAAACTTAACATTTTTTTAATATTTTTATACATTTGAAGTAAAAAAATGACAACATTTAATAAATTTTTCCATAGTATAGTGATTCACATACAAATAAAAGGAAAAATAAAACAATAAAAAGATTCATCATAAAACAACAATAGATACATCTTCATTCTTATTTTAAAATATGAAAGTCAAAATATTACAGTTATAGCTCATAAAAAATTTGCAATATTGAGCATCGTCTTCAAGGTAATCTTAAAACTAATCAACATTATTATATATCCCAAATTCATCATTCTCAACAGACACATTATCATCTTCTTCGACATCATTTTGTGCTTCCATTGTGTCATTTTTTTCTTCCCTTGGCTCTTTGAAATCTGCAAGTTCTCCAAAGTGATCCTTTCCAATCATTCCTCCTAATGGTACTTGAGGTTCCTTTGACATTTTTACCACCTTTGATTTAGTAAAATATCCTTTCCTTAAGCCAACTTCTTGCATTTCATCTGGAAGAGCTAGCATAAAATTAATTATTTGTTGAATAAAACTGCAGTGCATTGGGTCACTTTCAATGGCTATGCAATTTCTTCCTTTTTGTAAGCAACACACTAATTTTGTACCTAATCACCAAATACAAAATAAATAATGAATTTAAATACCGTAAAAAGACAGAAATTAAAAATAATATAAGATTGAAGTATGATTTCATAAATATTAGATCATAATTCTTACCTGAACTTGAGAACAAATCCAAATTCCAATATCCTTCATTTGAAAATGTATCTATAATATGATTAATTAATGCTTGTTGTTTTTGATAAAGGTTAACCATCTCTCATTTCAAATCCTTTTCCTCATATGTTAGCTTTTTAACCACAACATTGTATATCAATAAACTATTAGGAGTCTCTCCATCCTTTACATTGGCAAGAATAGAATTATAAAAATCATCTTTTGTCCTGGTTGCAAGATGTATACTCTCAAAATCACATTAAATGGTTCTCTATTAGAGCTATGAATATTAGCCTTGTGTCTGTAACATAAATAAGTGAAAATTCAATTAACTTGTGAATTGGTAAAATTGTTTTCTAATCTTAATTGCTAAACATACACTTTCAATATCTTACCAAATAAACTACATCCTTGTCCTTTCTTTTCCCTTGAAGCTTGATTGTATGAATCTTTTTTGTGTGTCTGAATGAAATACCAAAAATCTCCAAAATGGTGATGTTTTGATTTTCGTAAATCCCATAACCACTTTATTGAAAGCTTGGTAAGTATAAGATTTAGTATCATATCCATGTTTTTGGATATTATAACCATGAGGGATAGCCGCAATGACTAGGGAGATTATTTTTTAGGAACAATATTTGCAATTTGTTCACAATCACCTAATATCACTTTATGTTGAACAATGTATATCCCATTTCAAATGTAGTGATCAAGGGTCTCATCAAGTTCAATAGTTTGAACACGTCTCCTTATTTCTCTTTCAAACTTGGCTTTTTGAATAAAACTTTTGAAGGTTTCAGGTAATCAATCTGCATTCTTCTTTGGTATATTTAATGAAACAAACAAGCATATAGTTATATATCTGTAACTATTCAAATATAAATAAATTAACTTACAAACAAATAATATGAATGTAATAAATCAACATACCTTTTTAAGTGTAACAAAAAATTGTTTCAATACTGCTGTAGAGTTTGAATTTGGATAGTTGAATTTAACATCATCCCAAATTTCTTCATTTAATATATTAATCATTTCCTCTTGTATTCTCATATACACCGTGTGACTAAATAAATAATAATAATGTTATAATGATATATATAATAAAATACTTAGAACATTGATACGTTAAACTGAAAAAATCCATTTTCTTTTCCTAACATAAATAAAAATAACTCAACAAACTTTTAAATTCATCACACATTTCTTCCATTGACAATTCACTCGACCTTACACATGATAATATAGCTATGATAAGTTTCTCATCCTTCACTCGTTGTATTTTTTCTCCAAGGTGTTATAGTCGTATCATCTGGAAGATTTTTTATTTCATGAACTGTATTACTTGTGCCACATATCAATGGTTTAACCTTCTCAACTCTCTGATTTTTTATACTAATATTTTTCCATAGGGTGAAGATCTCATCTATCAAATCCCATACATGTCCAATTCTAAATCCAAATTGAAAATAGATATTCACAACTCTAAATACATCACTTTGCGATTTTTTTCTTTTGCATTTTCATCATCAAGTGGGAATCCTATTTCCATACAACATTGCTTTTGAAACTTGACATTAGCATTTGATCTATCCCCACGACACATTTCAGAAAAATAATTATGGATAAATTTCACCCTTTGAATGAAAGTCATGGACATTCTATACTCATTATCTGTGTTATGATCCCATGCCAATAACTTTTCTTCTGAATATGTTAAACCAACATAAATTATGCATTTGACTATCTCAAAAAGAGGATTATTGGGATATTCTTGCATCAATTGTCTTTTAGCCTCTACAAAATGATTTCCTCTAATAACATAATATTTGTAGTCAAAACATTTTGATCTATCAAATTATTCCCTCCTAGGAGCTTCCATTGGATCAACAAGAACTAGGTAGTCAACTACATGTGCATATGAATTGTACCTAATCAATGCTTTCAAATTGTGAATATGCAAGTGATGTGGTTTTCTAATTTGATATTGTTTTTTCCCTTCTGTGGGTTTATAAAGCTGTTTCACATTCAAATGAAATGTATGGCCATCATCAACTAAGTTCGTCGTTCTCAATCTATTTCGAATGACATTTTGTGTTGTTTTCATAATACCATCCTCTATATCAACACCTAGTGTTATTATTTCTCTGCTACCTTTAGGACTTTCACTATAATACTCAGAGCTAACGATGGATTCTTGAACATAATCAACAACATTTGCTTTCTTACTCTTATTATTTAAATGGGTTTCATTTAAATCAATGATTTCTTCATAATCAATAGGAATAGACTCATCATCGACCATCACTCTTTTGCATTTATCTTGTTTATGTTTTTGCAAGAAGGAATGATAACTTCATTGCGACTAATCTCAAAAAAATATTCATTTGGAGTTTCCTCATTTTCAAATGTAACCTTTTAGGATTTCTAGAATGAGGGCATTTCTTTCTTTTTTCATGTTCTTCTCTATCTACTCTTGCATCTTCAACCTCTTTTAATTTTTGTTTCTTTTTTCCTTCCTTCTTTTTTCTTTTCAATATGAAAAACGTTGATGACATCCATGATATTATTCTATGTAGAGTAAATCCCCACTAACATATGTAAAATTCATTTAGCAAAATCCTGTAAAAATAAAATATAACATTTTCATGTTAAATAAAATAAAAAAATTAACATGATACTAAAAATAATAAAGAATACAAAAAAATAAAATGAAAAAAATTACATTGCCTTTCTCAATGTCATCAATGATGGATACACATAATTATGTAAAACATTCACCCTTGTTATAATTTCTCAATTTGAAACAATATATAATCTTAATATAAGTCCTGCCTTGTTTGACGAGTCCATAAACAATATATGTGGCTGGCACCAAACATATATCTCATAATAAGCCAAGTGCCTGATAATTTCCTTGCACATGTTCTAAGTCAACGAAATAGAAATATATATGTTCTCCATTGTTTCCTTTCTTTTCTTTAACAAACAAAGAATATTCCAGTTTGTTTTCACCTTCCACAAATTTCCACTCTCCAACATTCTTCATTTCCCTTGACAACTCATGTGTTGTGCTCTCAATTTGTTTCCTAGCATTCATGGAGGTTCCAGTTTCAATTTTGGATGCCATTATTGCAGATCGTGATTCAGATATATTCATAGATAATCTCTTTCTTGCCATTTTTCCTATAGAAAAAAATAGGCCTTTTACAGTATAATAAACTAAAAACAAAACATTGAATATAAGAACCTAGTTAAAAAAAAATTAAAAAAGTTTTGACCCATGGAGTTATTAGGGAAATGTTGAGACCAAGCCTTGGCGTTCAGGGGCTAACAGGATGCCCGACATCGCCCCAAATTGACCATCCCCGCGGCCAAGTTTTGGGCATGCCATGGGCTTGGCTGAGGGGTTGACCAGGATGGGGCGATGTCAGGCATCACCCCAACCTTACCCCCCCAAGGAATGGCCCCACCCTGGGAATTCCTAGGGATTGGCTACGGGGGCTGGGGAGATGCCCGAAATTTCTGCAGCCCTACGGCCAAGCCCCTAGCGCACCTGAGGCTTGGTCGCGAGGCTTCCCTCTAATAGCTAAGTCACAGCTCCTAGGGGCTGTGACTTAGCTGCCGTGGGTCGGTGTCGGGCATCGCCTCGAGCACCCCCGTAGACAAAATCACGGTCTTGTGTGGGAAGGGAATTCCTCCCAGTAACCACCATGGGAAAAAACTAAAACAATTTAAGTAAAAAGCAATAAAAAGAGTAAATTTTTCTAAACAACTATACCTAAATTTGCCTTTTTTTTCGAAAAATCTTAAGAAATTTTTTAAAATTTCTTTGAAAAAAGTCTCATTTTTAAAAAAAAGTTGTGATTTTTTTAGAAAAAATTAGAAAACATCTAAAACAATTTAGGGTTTTTATAATTTTCACATGAAAAATTCTTATGTGATTCAAAGATGATCTTATAAATGTTGTTTTAGTAAATGGTAAGAATTTGAAAAATAACTAACCTTTGAAATGCTAGATTCTCCTCGATTTCCTTATCAATGTTCTCCCTTATAGTTTGGTCCAAATTATTTAACGAATACTGCTCAAGATTTAACACAATGTAAAAATACAAAACAAGACTGTGTATATATAACACAAATGATATGAATTACTATCAGTATAACAAATGTGGGATAAACAAAAATGAAGAAGATTGTCTACATATATACCTAAAATTATATGGATCATCGCTATGTTTAATGATTGTGGGATAAATAAACAAACATGAAAAATATTGTAATTAACAAGTAAATAACGAAATAAAAGAGTAAAATTTGTTTTTATTTTGAAGGGAAAAAATTGAGGGGGAAATTTTGGGAAATATTTCGGGGGAACATTTTGGAGGGAATTTTTTTGGGGGGGGAGGTTTTAGGGAAAAGATCATTTTGCAAGTTATAAGATTGTCATTGGGAGGGTGAGTATTTGTATCATTCTATGCTCTTAGTGAGAACTGATGGATTCGTTAGATAAAGAAGATTATATTTCTAAGGCATTAACAAATTGTTCGCATACCTCTTCTGTTGGGACTAGAAAATGCGATGGGAGTGCTTGTAATGAAAATGATGCGTTGTATTTTTCAGCTAGTCAGAAGTTTGATCATAGTGAAAACAATGTTATTTAACACATTCTTAGGGAAATTCCTAAATCAGAGGACTTTGAAGGCACCGATGATAAAGAGGAGGAATATGATGGTGATCAATCTATTCAACAATTTAATAGTAATGAAAATAATCAAAATGTAGGTCGAAGTGGAGACTATGATCAACATTTAAATGATTGGGATGATAATTTTACTCCAAGTGAGTATTTTCAAGGTACTAATGAATATTTCCAAGACACTAATGAATATGATGAAGAATTTCCCTCAAGTGGAAATTTTAAAAGTAGTGAAGATGATTATGAAAATGGTGGACACTCTTTCTCGAGTGGGGAATTTAAACACAACAATGTTGGTGATGATGAATTTCCTCCAAGTGAGGATTTTTAAGGTAACAATGAATATTTTCCTCTAGGTCATGATTTCCAAGGCATGAACGATGATGATGAAGAATCCCCACCAAGTGGGGATTTTAAAAGTAGCGATGACGATTATGGAAATGGTGGATAGTCTTTCCCGAATGGGGAATTTAAAGGAAGCAATGTTGGTGATGATTGTTTTCCTCCAAGTGAATATTTTCAAGGTACCGATGAGGATGATGAAGATTTTCCTCCAAGTGGGGATTTTCAAGCCAACAATGAGGATGATGAATAATTTCCCTTAAGTGGAGATTTTCAAAGTAGTGAAGATGATTATTCCATTGGTGGACACTCTTTCCCAAGTGAGAAATTTAAAGGAAGAAATGTTGATGATGATTTTCCTCCAAGTGAATATTTTCAAGATATTAATGAAGATTTTCAAGGCACTAAGCCGGATGATGAAAAATTTCCCTCAAGTGGGGATTTTGAAAGAAGTGAAGATGATTATGTCAATGGTGGACACAATGTTGCTGTTGATTTTCCTCCAAATGAGTATTTTCAAGGTACCGATGATGATGATGACAAATTTTCTTCAAGTGAGGATCTTAATGGCATTGATAGTCTTATGGGTGATGATGATTTTCCTTCAAGTGAATATTTTCATGGAAGATCCAATGACATTGGTGAGGATGGTAATGCTTTTTCTAGTGATTTTGATATTCATCTCATCAATGAGATTATCAATGAAGATGATGATGGACCTTGGAATGAATATCATTTTCTCAATCATTCAGTTGCAACAAATCAAGGTGATCAAAATTCTCTTGTTTAGTCTCCTGACAATGTTTTTCTTGATATTCCTTCTGGTGACGAGGAAAATCCTTCTAGTGAGGATGATGAAATAGTGGAGACATTGCAAATAAACATTGTGTCTAGGACCAAGACTAGACCTTTTTATATCAATCCAAATCATTCTAGTTATACAAGGTCTAGGAAATAATTTCTCACTAAATCAATTTCCATAAGTGAATTGATTTCAAGTGAATGTTGTCAAAAGAATTGTTTGAAAAACATGGACTACATGTATGCGTTGAATAAAAGGAAGACATATTTTTCAATGAATAAGAGCATGCAAAATTTATATTTTATGGGGTGCATGAGATCCACTAAGACATGATATGATTATCACATTGGGAATATTTTACTTTGTAGAAAATATTTCAAAAAAATCACTCAATTGGTAATATTCATCTATCAAGAATCCAAACAAGGTTGGAAAAATATCCTTCATTTTATTCAAAGGTACACCATGGACGAGAGAGTGGGAAATTGACAAACACTACATTGTCATGGATGTGTGATTTATTTTCAAAACATGGAGAGTGTATGCTAGATAGAGACACAATACATATTCCAGATAATTTCTGAAGGACAAAAATCTACAACTTGTACAAGGGATATGATGAAGGTGTTGAAGGAAATGGTAATTTTATTACATATGCATGTTTTACAAGAATATGGAAGAAACAATTCAAAAATGTCTGTATTCATAAGAAGTCAAGGATGGGGATTTGCAGTATATGTTCTACTCTTAAATCAAGAAGAGATAAATATGAAGGGGTAGAAAGATGTATGTGTTTACAACTTTTTTTTTAAATTGGATAGTTATCAACTATGAAAACATATGATCAATATTTTCATTTTATGTCATGTGCAAATTCCATAGTCAAAGAACTTCAAGAACATCAAAATCAATAATCAAGTGAAAGAAAAAAGTTGTAAAAACATCAGAAGACGTGTTATGATTCTCCAAACAAATATTTATGTATGATAATTGATGGCACGGACCAGAAGAAAACACTTCTACCACATTTTGTCTATACACCGAAAAAATTATAGGAAGAGAATTTCATTCGGTTTTACTTGGTTGGTTGTATGGTTTTCAATGGAAAACTGTGTCCAAGGGTTTACTTCACAACTCCAAATATTCATAATGATGCAAATTTGACCATCACCATAATTCATCAAATGCTCACTCATTGGTCTGGAAACATTCCTCAAGTTCTATATCTACAGTTGGACGAAAATAAAAATCAAATTGTGTTTGGATATCTAAGCATGCTTGTTGAACTAAGAATATTTCAAAAGGTTAAAGTTGGTTTCCTTATTGTTGGACACACTCATGATCATATTGATCAAATGTTCATTTGTTTTTCAGTAACACTGAAGAGGAAAAATGTTGGAAGCCTTCCATCATTGATTGAATGTATTAAGAAAGCATACATTCTAGAGCCTGCTTTTCATATATTAGAAGAAACTGTTGACATGGCAAGATTTATTCAGGGATCACACTGTGAAGAAAAATGTGTTGAGAAGCTTAAATACATTAGCTTCCAACATCAATTTTGTTTCAAAATATTTGTTGGGAAAATACTTATATGGGGAAAGTAGTATTCAACTACCGCAGAATGGGGGCCTTCATTATGTTTAGCATTTTTTAAGTTCATTCCAGATCGTCCAATATTTACATCAAAGTTATTATTTTTACAATTAGTTGTTGAAATCCATAATGCACTGAGGCGTAATAGAGATTTATATTATTCTGAATGCCTAGAAGAAATAAAAAATTCCATTAAAGATACATATGAGTACTTTGATGTTGTTGATTCAGTTTGGTGGGAGTCATTTTTCAATAGTCAAAGTAACATAATTTCAAGCTCAAAAAATGAAGATACATTTTTGAAGACTCAATTTTATTGGCCACAAAATATTCCAAATGAATCCAAAGAAAGAAATATTGTTGAACAAAAAGAATCTCAAGGTGCTATTGCATTTACACAAGCAGATGAAAGAGAAATGTATGTTGGGTTGCGAAGGTCACTTGCACAACGTGAAGCCATGGAAAAGCTTTATAGGGGTCCAATAGAAGATATTAAGAAGGGTAGCATGATTGCAGTCTTAGTGACTGAAGATCCACATGGTTATCCATTCTGGATTGCAAAGGTTATAAACGTTGAGAAATAAAATGAAGATGTTATTGCAATTGAAGTGCATTGGTATGAAACAAGTAAAAACCCATTCAATGGTATGTACAAGTGTTACACATTATTTTCATCATCCCTATGATCGTTAATGATGTAAACCTATCTGTTGCCTTCAGAAGGGGGTCAGTGGCTTGAGTTCCTGAAGAGAGAAGGAAGAAGAACTTTTCCTGAGAAAAGAAATGGCATTTTCCTATG
>SNQJ01S0161180.1:0-20397 GCA_010110895.2 Picea sitchensis | reverse complement strand
AAGGTCTAATTGGGATCATTATGGCCTACATGAAGCATGCAAGTCCACCAATAAGAACAATAAGGTTACATGCCATAAGTGGGATTACTTGATATATCGATTGAAGATTACTTATTAAGCAAGTTTCCATTATAGAATTTGGCAATGGGAATGTTCCACATGTTTTCCTGAAGTGTGGACACAAGGAACTTCTAAGGAGATACAAACCTCAATGTTGCATTGACACGGTACTAACCCATTTTAACGTGAGAATAAGAGATTTGAACATTGCACCTCTCTCGAATCACATGCAATTTTTTTTAACTTGATACATGATGGTGGCATCCCTTTCCCTCATGGTCATCTTACCTTGAATTTGTACAATTTCCATTGAGGATTTTTTATTCAGGTTGGTTTGGACAACTTCCTGAAAACATAAACCTCTTGATTAGGGTGGTTTGGTTTTCACTAACCCAACTTGGCCTAGATAATACAAAAAAACTAAAAATGGGCCTTATGCTTTGTAAAAATACCATCAAAGGAGAATAAGCAACAAACATTTTCTTTGTACAAGTCTAGGTGCTCTTTGGGATACCAAAGAGATATATCTCAAATAGGGATACCAGATTTCTCAATGCCTTTTGGACTATGCTTTGGGAAAATATCAACACCAATTTGAAGAGATCTACAATTTTCCATCCATAAATAGATGGGAAAACAAAAGTAGTCAACAAGAATTTGGTTCATCTTTTGAGGGGTTACAATTAAAAGCAATAACTAGGATGAAAATATGCTATATATTCAACACTCTTATAACATAACAATACACACTTCTACTGCTAAGTCCCCTTTTGAAACTTGCTTTGGGTATTTTCCACCTTCTCCCTTGGATGTTGTTTATGGACAACAAGGAAGAGTGAAGAAAGACATCACAAGAGAAGCATTGAAAGCTAAGAAATTTGTTAAAAAGATTAGGTAGATCCATTTTCAAGTACCAAAGATGTTGAATAGGTCACAAGAAAAGTACAAGGCTTGATATGAACGACACATAATTGTTGCAGTTGAACAAAGAAAGGCTACAAGGTCCTGGAAATAAAATCAAGGCTTTGCAGTATGGTCCTTTTGAGGTATTGGAGAAGGTAGGCGATAATGCCTACAAACTCAGTCTACCCCCATAAATGTGCATTTGCTCAGTAGTGAATATGGAAAATCTGAAACTCTATGAACCTTCCATGTTGGATCAGGAAATTGAGGAACATGTCTTACCTTCCATAGAGGAATTAGAACCAGAAGCATAGGCAGAGTTGGAAGAAGATACATTTTTGCAGACGAAGCATAGAACTACCAGACAAGGGAAGATTGACCTCTAGCAGATCGAGTTGAAAGGACAACTTCCAAGCAAGGCAAAATGGTACTCTAGGGAGAAGGTAGAGAAATTTTTTCCTAACATCATTTAGTAAAATATTTTGGGGACCAAAAGCCTCCCTAAAATGGAAGGTGTGATCCAAAATGGATCGTTATATAATTTTCCATCTATATTGATACCTTCTAGGTGGAAAAATTAGAGGAATTGGCTTGTAGGGCCCATGTTAGTGGCAAGTCCTAGTTTGGAAATTTGAGGTCCAGAACCTTCCAAAGCCATTTTGAGGCATTAAACAACACTTTTTGGGGTAAAAAAATTGTGACAATATCTATTATCCCCTTGATGTTGTTCCATACACCAAGACCTTTCCAACAGTGCAAAAATCACCTCAATCGGAGTTTGCATGTAGAAGTTATGCCTCGTGCAAGTTGACCTACCTTGTTAACCATCATAGTACTGAGTGGATGCCACATCATCCCCCATTATTCATGTGTGGGGATACTAACGTGTGGAATTTCAAGAATATTCTAGAAGGTCCAAAACCCTGACACTAATTGAGGGTTGAGGAATGAAAAAACCCTAACCCTATACAACTATTAGACTATGTTAAAAACTAGGCCTCTAGGAGGAGAGGGGGTTCCATTCATTTAGCATTATACTTCTTCCATAGTTGAGAAAAGCATCTAAGAGTTATATTTGAGAGCATAACAAAGGAATAAATTTTTGTAGTATCCATTCAGGCTACAATGTCAAAGGCAACTCCATAGTGAGTGCCCCTTTCTTTCTACTTGCATTTCATAACTGAAGAAAAGAGAGCAAAGCATAGGCCTCACCTTATAGTTGGGTTTTCTTCTTTTTCATGTTTCCCATAATTATCTTGTTTTCATTTGTGTGGATAGTGTGTTCATTTTCTTGTTCTTTCAATTTTGTATTTTAGTTATTTTAGTTTAATACAAGATCTGTTGTAACAAACTATTCTAGTGGAATATCCATAGCAATTTATAGATCATGGACATATTTAAATAAAAACTAAGTGGCACCATTAGAGCCAAGGGTGACTATTCATGTTCCTACTCATGGGATCTGCACATTAAATTATTTGTTATAAAAAACATTGAAGCATTCCAACATTTGATATTCATGATTTATCTCTATTTTGAAACTTGATGTACAAAATGTTTGCCTGTCTTATCTCCATTTAATTTTATGGATTTTACATGAACCAAAAAACCCTATACTTTATCTTGTGAATTTTTTAATTTTTTGTGTGTTTTTTAATACATAAAAGATATTGACAAGTTTTTGGCAAATTGTTGAGTTGCCTCTCCATTTTGAGTATGTCAGATCATTGTGATATATGAGTTTATCTATACTATGAATTTGGTTCAATTTACATAAAAGTACTTCAATCAAGTAATTGTATTGTTGTCATCATAGCATTCACCTTAATCTTGATTTGTGTCCACTTTTTAATCTTCTTGGAGATTCATCTCTAAGAGCATTCTATGAAAAACAAAATATAGTTCATTAAAGATGTTCCAGTTTATCTTTCAAGTATTCTTAACTCTCCATCTTTAAAACTTCTACCTGCATTGAGTGGAAGGAGATTTTGGTTCAGATTATTGGGATTTTTATCAATAATAATTGGTGTTCACCTTCCATTGAAAAATCTTGACGGACTAGGGGAGAAATTGTGAAAGAATGCAGAGCATCTAGGAACTTTGGAATCAACCTGGTTGTACATCATTGTTTGCATGTTTGAGATCATTCATTTCAATGTATGCATAAATCCTTCTTCCTAAGCAGCTCTCTAGATTCAATTTGTACCATCAATAAATTACTTTAAAACATCCAATAACTAAAACAAGGTTTCTACTATGAACAAAAGCAACAAAATTCTAATCTCAAAACAAGAGAAACCATGGATTAAAATTTTGTGAGTCTGAATAGAGTTTGGCCTTGGATGAATTGGAATATTATAAATAGTCTTTCTCCACCGGATGAATTCTCAATTATTTAATTTTCCAGATGTTATATCCACCTCCATCAAGTCATTTTCATAATCATTATTGGCAGCAAAATCACACTTAACAAAGATGCAACTGAATGTTTTTTTTTTGGTGAAATCCATTCCATACCTCTTGTTTCCAGACGTTATATCCTGCTCCATCAAATAATCTTCATAAGTCATTGTTCACAACAAAATTGCAGCCTCCAAAGATGCAACTGGATGTCTTTTGAGAAAACTGACAAGTGCATTCCATACCACTTGTACCAACCATCAACTATCAAATTACTGTCATCTATATCATAAGATTCCTAAATCAACATACTATCCCTCTTATTTTGTCAAGAATCCAATTTGGAAAGACAAAATTCACTTAAAATTCAAAATTATACCATGCTTACAAGTTAAGAATAACTTCTTGTTATGTGAAAACTCACTTTGTTTAAGGCAAAACCAACAAACCAAATGCATCATGCAATTGCCAGTGCATTGATTCAATCAAAGAATTGAATATGAACTTGAAAAAACTGAATCTACATACTATTTTAATCAAAATGGTTAACAAAACTTTAAAACCTCAAATTAAATAACTAAGATCCAAACTGCATTTGTTCATAAATTTGAATATTTTGAAACAACATGTTTTCTGCACCTTTGATCCTTTTCACATCAAAAATTCATGGTTGTGCTCTCATATGTTTTTTAATCCCAATACCTCACATGCTTATATTTTATCTATGGAATATAATATCTCATGCTTTAAAGGGACAAAGAGTTCCTAAGGATAAAAATTAAAAAGAACATGTCAACGACTTGAGAAAGGCATCTCGTTTTCTTTCTTTCCATGTATATGTAATAGGAAAAACATTGGTCAAATATAACATATAACACTAGTTAGAAGGTAGTTGGTCAAATCCCTAATATAAAAATATCCAAAATTTAGCAATTTTATTTTAATGGGAAAAACTCAATCACAATGCTTTCTATATTTGCATGTTGGTTAAGATTTTTCTGCCTGCCAATTACATCTACACTACCAAATAACTAAGAGAACAAAGAAAAAATATATAAATGGAAAAAAAAGATCAAAGCAAACAAAAACCATCCAGGCTTAAAACCATACAAAATAAGGTGAATATTACTTTTAGAAAAAACTCCAAACTAGGATCTTAAACAAACTAATGCCTAAAATTTAGTATAAATGAAATAATTTACAAGAGATCAAATCAGTGCAACCTTATAAATGAAATAATTTACAAGAGATTAAATCAGTACAACCTTCATTAATGTAAGGTGGGTTATCTCATTTCCCATCGGATCAACTAGAAGAGGTAAACACATGGGTAATTCTCCTTGAAGTTTATCATCAAATGGTGAAACAACCAATCCTGTGCAAGAAACTGCACACTCCTTAACCTCCTGGTAAAAAAAAAATGAATTATTAGAAAGAACATAGAGAGAACTGTCAAAATAAATGAAAGTCAAGTGTTGTAAAACATATACATTCAGTGGCCTAAGCTTCATTATGGTTTGTCATATGAAAAAAATAGCCTATATAAGAATTAACAGGAACACATTCACAAAATAAATTTACAAACTACGCTAACCTGATCTTGATCTGGGTTTTCCAATCACGTTAAAATAACATTGTAAATTGAATGAAGATATGCCTTAAAATAAAAAACCTTTGGCTGCGAACCTGTATTGGCCTATATTGGCGTAGATGTAGTGGATGGTTAATGGATATGCTCTGGCACAGCTAGGAGTTTTCTTTGAGTGGATAAGATGGTTTTCCTGGTAATATAGCTGCAGATTGAACATTGAGATGATTGTTGATGTTTTTAAAGATAAATCTGTTATTCTTATCTCCTGTAGGCACCTTTGCACAATGATTGTTGATTGTTGGCAGAATATCACTGCATTTTTGGAAAGAAATCCTGCAGATTTGAGGGACTGTTTATGCATTTTTGTGAAGCCTTATTATTCATGTTTCACATGCCCAGATATGCACTTAGGAGGATGATTGATTCACTGACTTGAAGATTTAATTAATGTTGAAACAACCTAGGCAAGAAACTGTACACTCCTTAACCTCCTGGAAAACAAATGGAATATTAGAAAGAACATATAGAGAACTGTCAAAATAAAAGAAAGTAAAAAAAAAATGGAATATTAGAAAGAACATATAGAGAACTGCCAAAATAATAGAAAGTCAAGTTATGTAAAATGTATACATGCAATGGCCTAAGCTTCATTTTGGTTTATCATATGCATAAAAATAGTGAATATAAGAATCAAAAGGATCACATTCACAAAATAAATTTACAAACTAAGCTGACCTGATCCGGGTTTGTCAATCACGGTTAAAATAGTATTGTAAATCCTGATCCTGACCTTTGGCTATAAGCCTGTAACATAATTTCAAAAAAAAAAAGGCTTGTCGATTAAGAATAAATCTATGATATACTGAAACCTAAATGAAGACATTTTCAATTATTATATATTGAATGTGTTAAGATAGAAATATATAGTCTTGAAATTCGGATGAATTACCCAAACCAACTCTCCACGGACATGCAGTGCCTCTGCGGTAACCTTATAATATTAATAGTTGATAGCAAAAAGAACAGGACCATAAAGGGCGTGGGTCAAGATTACATGAATAATTTCTTGAAAAGCAAGCTTTTTTTGTTATAGACTTTGGGTAAACGACAATCCACTCCTCTAAGGGTAGATCAAGCTTTTTTATATAATGTGATATATAGTTTTACTTAAATTTGAGTTTAATATAGTATGTATTATTATTTTTATATAAAGATAATCTATTATAAATATAAAAGAAGTAATATGATATTTTGTTTTTTAATTTTAATATATTTTAATGATAAATTTTTA
Source organism: Picea sitchensis (assembly GCA_010110895.2). Classification (NCBI taxonomy): domain Eukaryota; kingdom Viridiplantae; phylum Streptophyta; class Pinopsida; order Pinales; family Pinaceae; genus Picea; species Picea sitchensis. The sequence continues at coordinate 14,152 of SNQJ01S0161180.1, read as the reverse complement.
TAAAAATAAATTTAGTTTTTATTATTTTTAATTAGTATTAATAGATATTTTTACACATATGTCTCTGTAAATAAATTTTATTGACAAATTTTATATTTTTTTATTATTGTAGAGATTGCAATCTATAAATTGTATTGGTGTAATTTTCAAGGATATCATTGTAGAAAAACACAAAAGTAATGATCCTTATCTTTTTCATATTTTTCTAATATTTAGAGCAATATTTAGATAGAGGTGTCTCTCTCATATTTAGTTTGTTTTATGTTTTGTTCTTTGTTTCAGGTATCTTTTAGGTATTGATGAGTATCTTGTGCCTTGCTTCAAGTATCTTTTAGGCATTGATCAGTATCTTGTGCCTTGCTTCAAATATCTTTTAAGCATTAATGAGTTGTATTTGCAGCAGTTTTTACAATAGAACTGCATGTTCTACTATTTTTCGTATGTAATGATTGTATCAATGTGTATGTTCAGAGATGATTCAAGATGAGATGGGAGTTTTGTAAACACATATACAAAAACACATTATTATAATACAATTTCTTATATTTTTTAGGAGTGGGGATTATACCCTCTCCAAATACTCTAGAGGATGGGGTGCCCCGCCCTCTTTAGAGTAGTGTCATGTAGCATTGTGTGGTAAGTTTTTTCACATGTATTGTTTTTTAACTCACTACTCTCACACACACAATAGCTTTATGTTTCTTCTTACATAAATTCTAACTATTTTCACTTATTACTATATATTTTTAAATCTGAAATTTTACACACTTTATTACATGGTGTATTACTTTTTAACTCACTACTCTCACACATACACTAATTTGATACTTCCTCTAACACAATATATATTTTAAACCTCAACTTCTATACACTTTATCACATCTCACAATTAGTTTCTCACATTTTCTATACTTTCACTTTCTTTTTTTATTTATTGTAATTTGATTTATCTTGTTTTATATTTAGTTTTTTTTTAATTCAATAAATATCTATATTAAAATATTTTATATAATATAATATGTTTTTCCATATCTTATTTTATATTTAGGTTTTTTTCTAATTCAATAAATATCTATATTAAAATATTTTATAGAATATAATATGTTTTATTTGTGTAATGATGTGTTTTTGTTGGTTAGATGATATGATGATTATGTTTATTAAATGATATGATGTTGTTATGATGATGTTTTATTTGTGTAACGATGTGTTTTTGTTGGTTAGATGATATGATGATCATGTTTATTAAATGATATGATGTTTTTATGACGATGATTGATTTTTAGTTGATAATATGTTTTTGTTTGTTAAAAGATAAGTAGATTGTATTTGTTATATGATATGATAATAATACTGATTGTGTTTGTTTGTTAGATAACATGATTATGAACTTGTTAGATGAGATGATATGGTGGTGATTGTGTTTGTGTTTTTTAGATAGTAGCATTATTGTATTTGTTAGACAGTATGATGGTGTTGTGTTTTTGTTTGTTAAATAGCATGATTATATTTGTTAGATGATATGATGGTGATTTGTTTTTGTTTGTTAGATAGTTATCATGATTGTGTTTGTTACATGATAGGATGGGTTTGTTTTTGTTTATCACATGACATGATTGTGTTTTTTAGATAGTATGATGGTGTTGTGCTTTTGTTTGTTAAATAACATGAATGTTCTCTTTAAATGATATGATGTTGACATTTATATGTTTTTGATGTGTGCTTATTTGTTTGTTGTTTGTTTTTTTATATGATGTGTATGTTTCTTTTGAGTATGTACATGTTGTTTATGTATGTGTTTGTTTATTGCATGTTTTTATGTGATATATTTTTGTTGGCAAGATGATATAATGGTTGTGTTTATTAAATGATATGATGTTGTTATGATGATGATTTTTGTTTGTTAAATGATATGTATATTGTATTTGTTAGATGATAATGATTGTGTTTGTTTGTTAGATAGCATGATCATATTTGTTAGATGATATGATGGTGATAGTACCATGATTGTGTTTGTTAGATGATATGATGGATTTTTATTTTTGGTTGTCATATGGCATTGTTGTGTTTGTTAGATGGTATGATGGTGTTGTATTTTTGTTTGTTAAATAACATGATTGTGTTTGTTAGATGATATGATGGTGATTGTGTTTTTGTTTGTTAGATAGTTACCATGATTGTGTTTGTTATATGATATGATAGATTTGTAATTTTGTTTTTCATATGACATGATTGTGTTTGTTAGATGGTATGATGGTCTTGTGCTTTTGTTTGTTAAATAGCATGATTGTGTTTGTTAGATTATGTGATGTTGCTATGATGATGATTGATTTTAGTTGATCATATGTTTTTGTTTGTTAAATGATATGTAGATTGTATTTGTTAGATGATATGAAGATGATAATGATTGCATTTGTTTGTTAGATAGCATGATCATGTTTGTTAGATGATATGATGGTGATAGTACCATGATTGTGTTTGTTAGATGATATGATGGTGATTGTGTTTTTGTTTGTTAGATAGTTACCATTATTGTGTTTGTTAGATGATATGATGGATTTGTAATTTTGTTTGTCATATGACATGATTGTGTTTCTTAGATGGTATGATGGTCTTGTGCTTTTGTTTGTTAAATAGCATGATTGTGTTTGTTAGATGATATTATGATGTTATGATGATGATTGATTTTAGTTGATCATATGTTTTTGTTTGTTAAATGATATCTAGATTGTATTTGTTAGATGATATGATGATGATAATAATTGTGTTTGTTTGTTAGATAGCATGATCATGTTTGTTAGATGATATGATGGTGATTGTGCTTTTTTTTGTTAGATAGTACCATGATTGTGTTTGTTAGATGATATGATGGGTTTGTATTTTTTGTTGTCATATGGCATTATTGTGTTTGTTAGATGGTATGATGGTGTTGTGTTTTTTTTTTTTTTGGTTAAATAACATGATTGTGTTTGTTAGATAATATGATGTTGATTGTGTTTTTGTTTGTTAGATAGCTATCATGATTGTGTTTGTTAGATGATATGATGGATTTGTAATTTTGTTTGTCATATGACATGATTGTGTTTGTTAGATGGTATGATGGTCTTGTGCTTTTGTTTGTTAAATAGCATGATTGTGTTTGTTAGATGATACAATGTTGATATTTATATGTTTTTGATGTGTGATTATATGTGTTGTTTGTTTTTTATATGATGTGTATGTTTCTTTGAGTATGTACATGTTTTTTAAATGTGTGTTTAATTTTATGTTGTTTGTTTTTATCTATAACATATATGCTTCTTTGAGTATGTGGACATTTTTAAATGATGAGAAGATAATTGATTTTTAAATGATATGATATTTTTGTTTGTTGATTGATTTGATAATTGTCTTTATTAAACTTTATGATGATAATGATGATTGTGTTTATTAGATGATATGATAATAATTGATTTTGATTGTTATGATGATAATTGGTTTTAGTTTTATTAGATTTGATAATAGTTTGTATGTGAATACATGTATACCATTAATAATATTTTCATTTGAAATTTTATAAAATTAGTTAAGAAAATAAATTTTGTATTTTTACTTATATTTCTATTATATAATAATTATTATATTTTATAATTAATTTATATTCTATAATTTTTTATATTACATATTATTTAGTATTTTTTAGTTTTTAATATATTTTTTTTCTTTCTTTTTTGTTTTTCTTCCTATTTTATATTGCATTTATCTTTTTATCAATTTTTTGAAAAATAAAGCATAAACCACAATCCTTATAAATAACACTTACATTAAATTCATAGTTACCATGTTTTTTTAATGTATGTTTATTTGTGTGTTGTTTGTTTTTATGTGTATGTTTAAATATTACATGTTTTTTTAGTGTATTTTAAATGATAGGATGATTATTGATTTTTAAATGATATGATGTCTATGTTTATTAAATGATATCATAATTATTTGTGTTAGATAATATGATGATTATTATTTATTTTTATGTGAAATAAGTATATTTATTTGTGTATATACATATTCTTGGAATATATGATGATTGCATTTGTTAGATAATATAATAAATATTAGTTTTGATAATTGTGATGATAATTAATTTTGATTTTATTTCAACATGATAATGACTTACTTGTATATAAATATATGTATATGATTAATGCTATTTTTATTTGAAATTTATAAAAAAATATATAAAAACAAAATTACATTTTTTTTTCTTATATTTTCTATTATATAATATTTATTATATTTTATAATTAATTTATATTTTATAGATTTTTATATCGAATATTATATCATATTTTAATATTTTAATTAATTCTCTTTTTTTTTTTATTCTTTCCATTATATAATATTTATTATATTTTATAATTAATTTATATTTTATAGATTTTTATATTACATATTATATCATATTTTAAGATTTTAATTAATTCTCTTCTTTCTTTTTTTTCTTCTTTCTTATTTTGTTTCACATTTATCCCTATTACCAATTTATTAACAAATAAAATATAAATCACAAACTTAATAACACTCACACTAAGTTCATAATTATCATAAATGTTACTACTTAAAAACACAAGCATCACTTTTCAATTCATTAACAACATAACTCCTCACACAATAATGACTATCATCTGCTTTGTTGGTAATGTATAAAAGCATTATAACAACAAAGCACTATTTTTTTGAGGCCAAATGAGTTTCCACCTTCAAGTGGTTGGTCTTATTAGTAGAGATTCTAACTCAAATAATAATTTTTCATATGTAAGATGAGTTATGTTGATAGAAAATTGATAAAAAAATATTTATTTAATAACATTATGCACTTTGTTGATGTGTATAGTCTTGTTAGTAGAAATTCTAAAATCTCAAAACTAAAAAAAACTCAAATGATAATCTTTCATATGTAAAATAAATTATGTTAATAGTGGATTGGAAAAAGATATTTTAATGTTTCTAAAACTAAAAACTAGCAATATCGTGTCTAGTATATATATATATAAGAAAACATGTTACAAAAGTTGTATTATGCCACAAAATGATAAAAAATTTAAGGAAACAAAGGGTTAAATTTCATTATAGAAATTAAAAACGTGAAAACAAGCCTAACAATTTGAAATTATTGGAATTTATTAATTAATTCAAAATAAACTAAACAAATAAACTAAACTATGTTTACTTGGTTTTAATTTTCGTTTGAAAATTAGATTAAAAATCATAAATATCCAAAACATTATCACAAAAATTTGAAAAACATTACCCATATATTCTAGAGTATCTCTCATCGTCTACATGGATAATGTAAATCCTAAAAATACTATAAATGAGTTGAATGTTTAAGACCTTTACATAATGTAGATATTCAATGTCATGGAAGCCTTTTCGAATCACACTAATTTATGAAAAGTTTAGCGCAATTCTAAGAATGCTAACACTTGATGTTAATATCAAATCCTAAAAACAACTTTTAACACATTGAAAAGCATGCACATTTTACAAAGAGAGTAATGTTTAATCCCTCTAAATGATGTAGATCTCCAATGTCATAAAGTCTTTTCAAATAACAAACCATTTTAGGATTAAATTTTGAAGATGATGTTAACATGTGAAATTCAATAGCTTAACAAAATGTCTAGCACTAAACTTTCAAATCCTCCTATATTTCTTACAACTAAATATTAGAACAAGAAAGTCAACTTACATGTCTAAATTTTTCCTGTCTAATTTTTGTTTAAATTTTCTCTTCCTATATTCACAACAATGTGATTCATGGACCTTACCTTTCAAAAGGCTCATATCCACATCATGTTTTCCTATTGAAACCAAAATTGTGCCCACAAAAAAGCCCCGTACATTGCATCAAAACCCTCCTTCAAGTTGGTCTACAAATAATCCAATACAATATGTCAGTTTCCAGTTCAACAATGCAAATACAAATCTTTACAAATGCAATTCAATCAACATTGACACATAAAAAACATCACATTGTCAATACCATCTCAGAGCATAACAAGTTTCCTCTTCAATATTATGGTGTTATGAAAGACATTCAAAATTGAGCATATGAAATTTCAATATTTGATAGATTAGGTCAATTGGAAACAAGGAAAAGTGAATCGATGCATAAATTAGCAAGCAAATCACATCCAACAAATTTATAGTACCAACTTTCTTATGGTGTGATGGAAACAAAATCTATTTCCTTGATAGACACACACACACCGCATAATCTATTTTTAAGTTCTTGACCAAGCCAAACATAAGGGTGGTTTATGAGACCTCTTGTTTGTGGGATAGGGACCCCCTAAGTGCAATGATTTGATTGCTAAAAGTCTACGAAGGTATAAATACCATACCCCCCTTTGGAATTGAAATTGTAACCTCTTAGGGAGGAGAAAACATGTGTTCTTAACCATTAATCCCACTCATATATATATATATATATATATATATATATATATATATATATATATATTGCACTATAGACCAAATTAGTTTTAATAAATCATTAAGAGAGAGAGAGAGAGAGAATTGCACTATGAACCAAAATTAGTTTTAATAGAAAATCGTAAAGACATTTTAAGTTGAACAAAGATAATCTCAATGTCAACAACCTATTAACAAGACAATACAAAACATATATGCTATAGGAAAAAATGTAACACATAACAATGTACTAGTTGAAGATGATGAAATTTTGTATCGTCATGGATGGTTTAGAGGATTACTTTTATCCTAAGATGTTTTTGCTTGCATAATACAAACTTATCAATAACCTTATAAACTTTAATAACAAAAACATTGAACCATAGCTTCAACTCTTCATATTTCCCTTTTTAAATATTATCATAAACAAGCAAAAAAACATGCATGTTGAAATTCAAGGAACCAACATACAAAACATTACTATGAGAAACAAGCAATTCAATTCTCTCACATCGAGTGACCTTCATTATTGTACAATTTTTACACATGAAGGCTTTTCGGATAACTCGGATCCATCATGCATCACCCTCGATTGACATTTATATTGATTATGGGAACAATCCACAAAATGATAGTATAAAAATTATTTGTGTTAACCTAATCAAAGGAACGATTTGATGGATATAAAAAGGTGATAAGGTTCTATTTATCAAAATTATTTCATTTTACAACGAATGATTATTGCTTCATGTGTCTCGATTGCTTTCTTACAAGGTTAATACCTCAATAATAATCATCATTTACAGCTTGGAAACGATTACATATCTAAGTTGTCTTTAGAAACGGGTTATAATCCTATGCATATACACCCACATGACTCAAGTGTTTGCATAAAATATGGGTGTGTGGTTAAAGATTTCTCGAACATTTAAGTTTCGGCATGGCAATGGCATATGGAAAGGATGTTTGAAAAAGTTCATGATAAGGATGTTATAATCAAAACCAACTTTAGAAAAGGTTTGGGAAAAAAATTTGCAATGAGTTATTTTTTTGGTCAACCATAAGAAATGTTTTTGTGGTGAACCATAAGAAATGAACAATAATGAATTTGGGGGAAAATATTTTACAAAATGGTAAGAGAAACAAAATTGAGTGTGATGAATTAGTGTTCATGGAAAAAGACAAAAAAACAAAAATAATTCCAACATTAATGATTGTATTTTATAAAAAACATAAGACCACCATTAGAGTGTCTTATTAAATCAACTTGAGTTCAAGTATTTAGATGATGATGATTAAAAAAAAGTATAGAACCAAACAAAATAGGAGTTCAAGTATGCAAATGGTGATGATTAAAAAAAAATATAGAACCAAACAAAATAGGACTTGCAACTAATGACAATTGTGGCTACATGCATGGTTAGTTACAATTATGGCTACATACATGGTCAATTACAACTTCTAATTATTTAATCTTTCAACAACAATATATTGTTTACGCTGAAACACCTTGGCAATTCTCAGGGATTATTGGCTACATGTTTTCAAGTATAGGCCAAAGCTACTTGGAAAAACACAAAAGGAGCAAAAAATTGCTTCATCGTAAAAACTCACACAAATGTTGAGGATATAACGAAGGAAAGTGGGAAAGATAAAGGAAAATATGTAAAGGTATCCCAAAAGGGTGTTAATAGTAAAACATATCTATACATATTTTTTTTATTCAAATATGATAAAAGTCAATTTAGTGCCTTTTTAGACTGTTGAAATAGCCATGTAACGGCCACAAAAGATTCAGATAAGAAGAAACTACACAAAAAAGGTACAAAATGCATAGTTACAAGGTACATAGCATAGCCAATGCTAATTGAATACTTTCTAGAAAACTAGGTGTATACCATAGTAAATTATTATTCCATAATGCTTGCACATTAATAACAACTTATCTCTTAAAGTAAAGGTGCAAAATTCACATTGCAACACACAAATACTTTAACAGAATTTACATGAGTTAAAATTGTGAAGTTTACAAATACATGCACCCTACAAGGCCCTCATTGTCATCCTCTAGATTCAAGTCCTTCACTATGGATTTAACATAATTCAAGTCATGCCAAATACAAACACAAGTTACATGACTTTGGAAATGGACATGTAACACAAATCTTATTTGGGCTCTCTGTGACACAAGTCCTTCTCTATGGATGTTAAATATGGATGAATTGTATACCTCCATATAGAAATAGAACCGATATGAAAAACATACACAACACTTATTACAAGTGTTCATAAGGTAAAGTTGAACTTGTCTTATGAGGTACTATTTTCTAATAAGGCCATTAGAATTATTTGAACTATAAAATTGGATAAAGAATAGAATTTGAAAAAAATACTCTTGGAAGTCCTTAATAAGAGAAAGGCACCTTGATGAAAAGAAACATTGGCTAATATATTGTCAAAGAGGAAAAAAAAGCATATGTAATCTCTCATTTGTGTGTAGCGGAACACCACAAAGATAACAACAGTTTGTATGAAAACATTATTTACACAAATACAATTGTTCAAAGATATATAAAAATTACATAACTTGGATAGACAACTATTTTACAAGAGGCTAGAACATTATGCGACCAACATAAATGTGAAGTTTAGAATTCCAAAACTAACCCAAACATCATTGTAATAAAGGAATGTGTCAAATGAAATTTTGGAGTGAAACACAATGAATTCCCCTACTAAGCATACGTAATTTATGACCATTTGAGAAGGAAGTTAAAGCAAAATCATCAATGAAAACTCACATTGAAAGCTTTCATCAATTGAAGGTGATAACATCATCAAGATTAGGTATTGCTACTCCAAGAAAAATCCTTTAGAAGCATCATCTCAACAAATGAATTTACAACAAACTTGGCTAGAGTTTCTTTTTCAACGTAACATGGTCATCGTTGTCTATGATGTTAGAAAACAATAACTTTTAAAATGTGCCAATAATTTTAGTGTAACAACACAAGGCAAACATGGGAAAAAATAAATCTTATGATCATTGCCCTTACTTTGTCCATACTATAGTTCTTGTCATAAAAATTGAGATGTGTTATTTATTCTTACTTTGCTCTATGATTACAATAAGATTGCCATTTTTTCTTCTAGATCTTTGGGATCTTTGCGAAGAAAGCACTTGCAAGAATTTACTAAAAAAAGGAATGAAATTTAGAACAAAACGTAGAAACCCAACACTTTTAGCACCCTGAAGACCAAATTAGGCACAATTGACTTTCCTCTCAATTTGTTGGTTACAATTTACCTCTTTCCCCAATCCATCTCATCTTCATAACCACGGTTGACAACATGAACTGCTTATTAGAATATGAGTCCTTAGATAATCACAAAGTCTGAGATCACCTCTTTATGAGTTGTCATCCTTATCCTCGATAAGGTGTCATCCTTATCTATTGATGAGTTGTCAATGTGTTGGCACTCTTCAGTTCATGAGGTGATTACATCGATGTACTATATATTGATATCATTGGATGAATATATTGTTGAGATGGATAATCCTTTTCCACCAATCTTCATTTATTGTGTCACATTTCATGGTTTAACATCGTATCAGAGCCAAGTTAGCTTAACAACCTTGTATCTCCTCATGGTAGTCATCCATGAGAAATGTAGCTAATATGGAGATCCTCCTTGGTAGTGGTCCATGAGAGGTCTGATAGTAGGTTCATGGATCTATGCCTAAATGTGAAAGACAACAAAGGTTGCACCTCCTCGATTGCATTGATGCAAAACAATCTCTTACACAATGAGTGACTTATGTCCACCAAATTTGTTGGCTAAGCAAGCATTTTCTATTTCATTTGAATAATTACATTCTTGCATACACATTGCTCTGATGCCATAATACATAGATCTACTCTATGGGCACATTCAACCAATTAGATTCATGGATCTATAAGATGGAGATTGTTGAGTGAGTGTTATGGTGTATTAAATATACACGTTGTTGTGTGGGAATTTGTTCATCTTGCAACATTGTTTATGCTGTGATATACTTGATAATATGTGAGCACCTCAACGATCTACATCATTGATTACTACAAAAGAAATCGATCTGCAATTCCTATAGTGATCTACCTTTGCCTTCTTAGAAAATGTGAGCACCCTCTTTGAAGCAACAATAGTATTCGATCTACAACTTAGACAAAAAACATGGATTCATAAAACTCGGATTTTTGTAAAAACGGAGGTCAATCGGCATTCGACGATTACAAATGCCGAACACAAAAAACAAAAGACCACGCTGGTTGTTGAATCGTGAAATGTGAAAAGGCTGTGGGCCCAGCACTTTGGGTTTCGGGGTTCGGGGTTTGCAAACACCCAATGCAAAAACAAAATGACACAGTGACTGCCAAATTGCAAAATGAAAATAGGGAGTGGGCCCAACAATTTCGGGTTTCGGCGTTTGGTAAAGCAAAGAAACTCCACACACTTTTAATAAGTGAACTCCAAAATGTGAAATAACAAAATTTTAATTAAAATGATTTTCCAAATCATATACGCTCCAACAAATAATCTTGGGATAAATGTAAAACCAGATTCCCAATCGATAAAAACAAGAAATTACTGCGTTTGTTCAAAAACGAATTTTTATCAAGAGATAAAATAAGTTTACAAACTCAGTAAAATATAAACGCAGAGCAGAGCTCCAAATACAAAGTAACCAGTTTGATTCAAAAATGTTTTCAAAATCACTGATTACAAATTCGACTCTGGTATTTAAATACAAAAAATTGCCACTTCGATCTTCTAAAGGATTTTAATCAAGGCAGTGATGGTGTCTTGTGGCCTGCAAAGGTTAAGGAGGCCATCGTTTAAGTTATGTAAAACAAAATTGTAATCAGTGGTTTAATCCTCGAGTCTTGAAGGGTCAAGACGGCCATCGATTCACCGTTTGCAAAGAGGTGGTGAAATGATTACTTCCTAACATACTCCCTCTTAATCATTTCAGAATCAAAACAAACTAAAACTATGTAAAACAAAATTGTCGTAAACAATGCATTATAGCTTGCACACCCCAATATTTCTTCTATGAATTTTAAACAGATCATTTCCCAAAGGCTTCATAAATATGTCTGCAAATTGTTCTTCAGATCTGTAGAATTGAACAAAAATATCCTTACCAGTTACCAGCTCTCGAATGAAATGATACCTTGTATCAATGTGCTTACTTTGTTTGTGAAAAACGTGATTCCTTGACAATGCAATAGTAGACTTATTGTCACAGACAATCTGGGTTGGATCATTCTGGTTATGCAACAATTCATTCAAGACCCTTCTCATCCATATAGCTTGACATGCAGTTGCAGCTGTTGCAACATACTTTGCCTCAGTGGAAGATAGAGTCACAATGGGTTGTTTCTTTGATGCCCATGCCACTGCTCCAGATCCAAGACTGAACACATACCCAGATGTGCTTTTCATGTCATCAATGGATGCTGCAAAATCATTATTAGTATATCTAATTAGCTCAAAGTTTAAGTTTGATGTGTATCAAATACCAAAATCAGTTGTTCCAGCAATATATCTCAGGATCCTCTTTCTTGCTTGCCAATGAGTATTCTTTGGAGTCTCCATGAATCTCGAAATCAAACTTACTGCAAACATGATATCAGGTCTAGTTTTTGTTAAGTACATAAGGCTTCCAACCAACCTCTTATACAAAGTTGGATCAACATATGATCCCTCATCATACTTGCTCAATTTAATACCAGTTGCCATTGGTGTTGTAGCTAGCTTGCAATTCAGCATTCTAAACCTTTTCAACACTTCATTTGCATAGTTAGTTTGACAAATGAAAATTCCATCATTAGATTGATCCACTTCAATTCCAAGAAAAAATTTCATCAAACCTAAATCAATCATCTCAAACTCTGTTTTCATGGCATTTTAAAAATCATCTACAGATAGATCTCTAGTAAAAATCAGGTCATCAACATACAAATAGACAATCAAAATTTTACCTTTCTGGTCTATCTATGTATACAGAGTTGGTTCACTTGGACTTCTGTTGAATCCAACACTGATTAGGTATTCATCAATCCTGCTATACCAAACTCTGGATGCCTGATTCAATCCATACAAGGCTTTCCTCAACTTATAAACTTTATCTCTATGCTTATCAATCTCATAACCCGGAGGTTGTCTTNTCAACATACAAATAGACAATCAAAATTTTACCTTTCTGGTCTATCTTTGTATACAGAGTTGGTTCACTTGGACTTCTGTTGAATCCAACACTAATTAGGTATTCATCAATCCTGCTATACCAAACTCTGGATGCCTGATTCAATCCATACAAGGCTTTCCTCAACTTATAAACTTTATCTCTATGCTTATCAATCTCATAACCCGGAGGTTGTCTTACATAAACCTCTTCTTCCAAATATCCATTCAAGAATGCAGACTTGACGTCCATCTGATGCATGATCCATCTATTCCGAGCTGCAATAGCTAAGACCATCCTCACTGTTTCAATCCTTTTTACAGGAGCAAAGTTTTCATTGTAATCAATACCAAGTTGTTGACTATACCCCTGAGCTACAAGTCTTGCCTTGTATTTTTCAACTTGACCATCTGCATTCAACTTAGTCTTATAAACCCATTTAACACCAATACTGTTCTTACCTTCAGGTAAATGAACAAGATCCCAAGTGTGATTTATTTCAATGGAATCAATCTCCTCATCCATTGATTTTATCCAGACATCCTCTTTAGCAACTTCATCAAAACTTACAGGATCACATGCCATTGATGCAAAATTTGAAATCTGATCTACTTCTTCATTTTGATCATACAATTCTCTTAAGCGTCTAGTCTTCTGTCCTTTAAATCTGTTTCTTAATGAAGCTAAAGTGGGATTTGATTCACTACTTACCTGTGAATCTAATTGATGTCCACCATATCCAGATGGCTCACCACACTCATGAGTTCTTGGCATTCTAAATTGAGATGGGATGAAATCTGGTGCTAGCCTTGTTGGACTTCTTGCTGTAGGCGTATGTGCATGTGGAACCATCTGTCCATCTTTTTCAGCCTTCTCAGCTCCATCATCGTCTTCACAGGGTAACACATCTCCCTCTAAAATTGATTTGTCAATACTTCCATCCTAGGCTTCATCTTCTTTAAACTAAACATCTCTGCTAATTACATATTTTTGGGTGATGGGATTGTAGAGTTTATATGCCCTAGACTCTTCACTGTATACAACAAAAATACATCTCTCACTTCTGTCATCCAACTTCCTCCTCATTTCTACAGGTACATGTGCAAATGCAACACATCCAAAAATTATGAAATGAGAAACATTACAAGGCTTACCATCCCAGGCTTCCTGAGGTACACGATCCCTCACGGTCTTGGTCGGACTTCTATTCAAGATAAAAATAGAGCAAAGAACCGCATCTCCACAATATTCATTTGAAATATGCTTCTCTTTCAACATGCTTCGAGCCATATCCATGATGGTCTGATTCTTCCTTTCAGCCACTCCATTCTGCTGTGGAGAATATCGAGCAGTAAAATGCTTTTTAATTCCATGAAGACCACAAAATTCAATGAATTCATTCAATTTATACTCACCTCCTTTGTCAGACCTAAGGATCTTAATGGTTTGACCACTCTCATTCTCAACCAT
>SNQJ01S0161179.1:0-21622 GCA_010110895.2 Picea sitchensis | reverse complement strand
AAACTTTGGAGAATAGCCAGATGATACATTAAGCTGAATGAATCCATGCCCAATACTAAAGGCAGGAGGTCTGCCAGGTTCTTGAAGACCTCACAGGGAGGTCTCCATCCCAATTGGAGCCAGATGTTAGCGATCAAATGCATTGGCAATTTTTTGAAGAATGATTCCTAATATTGAAGGGAAATTTTGAATGCATTCCCAAGCTCCAAATTCATATATGAAAGTACCGTTGGAAATCTTAGGATGTCTAGTTGTCAATCGACTATTTGAGCGTGTGAAACGACCTTTCTACGGCTGATAAAATTGATTTTTCCCAAGGCAGTTTATTTCTGAAAAACCTGCACTTTCGGTGGTTAACTAGCCCTGAATTTCGCCTTCATTAACCACCGAAAGCAGATCTTTCGGTAGTTAAAGAACCCAGTTTTTCCAGTGTTAACCACCGAAAGCCTGTCACTGCCAGAATGACCGAATTTTTGCCCAGATCAATATTTTTTGAGTTGGAATGGTTTGAAACCTCTTCGAATGGACATTTGTCGAATTATCAAGTCAGATCCAATAGATATTTTTTATGGATAAGGGAAACAAGAGGTGTTTCAATAATTTTTGGTACCTTTTTCAAAGGTAGAAAATCAGGGTTTTTGCACACCTCAGCAAATTCGAATTTTATCTCTTGGAAGAGTCATCAATCAGCCTTAGAAGGCTATTTTGCACTACACAGGGACTCTACAAGATTTGAAGACCATGGAATGTGGATTTGACCTCATTTTTAGGACCATCCCTTATCTTTTGCAAACTGAATTTTGACTTTCTATCTTTAGCATATCTGATCCATGCTTTTAGGATCTCAAAACTGCATTGTAAAGCTATAAAGCTAAAGATAAAAGATGAAATAAGGGTTCGATTTTGAGCTCTATATTCTACTGTTTTGTATGAAAGACACTTTCTTTAATATATCAGCCTGCAAGCTTCTTTCATTTGTTACTGTCAGACCTTCTTTCATCTTTGTCTATGCTTATGAGTAGAACTAGTTCTTTTGTCTCTGTTTAATGATCCTATGGTAACTATCATCTTACTTTTGATTGTTAAGTAAGAATCATAAGCATCTTTGGCTAGTTTGTTGACCCATCATATATATGGTTTATGTATTTTTTGGTTAACTCATTAGTTTTCTGATCCATTTGTTATACAAACCTATCTGACAATAGCTCTTGAAGGCCTTGTGTTGCATGAATATAGTCAAAACTGTCTTGAGAATACAATCCAGAGGTTAAGATATTCATCTTGATCCAAACCCACACCTATTATTGAGAAAATAGTTTCCAAAAAGATTAAGTTACCAGGCATCTCTGACTTACAGCCTAGGAGAGTTTCCTGGAGTGATAACAAACTCCTTTTTTGGCTAATGAAGGGAAATTTATATGGAGGGTCGTGTGTTGATAATCATATGTTGATAGATATTAACGTAATCAAATGGCCATGTTGGCTGGGGCTATGGATTGTTCCCCTCTTTGAAGGTTTTATCCATGTAAACATTGGTGGACTGATCTTTGATTTGCATGTGCGACTGGTTGCCTTAAGGTGTTCAACTTGTAGATATACCTTATTTTTTGAACAGGGAAAATCCTATGGGTCTCCATCTAAATTGGAGCAATTACATTCGCTTCCACAATGGTGAAGATTCCTTCATAACAATGTGATTCCTTTCATTGCATTGGTGTGATCACACTTGTTGAGAATGACGTGGGTTACTTTGTGAAAGCGTTGCAACCATTTCCTTCACTTCCAAAGACACAAGTTATCATTCGCTTGAATGGGTGTGAGCCTTTGTGGAGAGAGATGTGATTTCTTTTATTTGAATTGGTGTGATCACACTCAACCAAAGGAGTATGAGTTCCCATTGGTCGAAGATATGTGACTTGCCTTCATTCCAAGGGATACAATTAACCATTATCTCCATGGGTTTGGTCATTCTCTCATTCTAATCACTGTGATACTCTTCACCTAAATCATTGCAAGTTCATTCCATTATAATAATATGATTCACCTTCATTAGAATATGCACAAATTCCCTTCATTCCATTGGTTTCAAGTACACAATAAAATATCCTTAATTCAAACATTTAAAAACATCAAGGGTTGTATCCTCCAACTAGTCAAGCACATGAAAATTATTAACTACATATTTTCCAAATATTTTAAAGGCCATAGTGTGAGACTTCCTTTCTTCCC
Source organism: Picea sitchensis (assembly GCA_010110895.2). Taxonomy (NCBI): domain Eukaryota; kingdom Viridiplantae; phylum Streptophyta; class Pinopsida; order Pinales; family Pinaceae; genus Picea; species Picea sitchensis. The sequence continues at coordinate 19,393 of SNQJ01S0161179.1, read as the reverse complement.
TTTCAAACATCTACACCTATCTAGTTTATCCTCATAAGGAAGGGGGATGTTATTTGTGATCTTGAATATATTGAAGGGGGATGTTATTTATTCTCACTCCATAGATTATAGAAAGTGAGTGAATCTTTCCAATTCTGTCAACAACACTATCATATGGATCTAACAATTTCACTTTATCACATTTTTTGAGTTTATGTCCTTTCTGCAAAAACAAAAAAGTATACATAGATGTTAAAATAATATTACCACAATTATATTCTAAGTATATTATTGGAATAAATTCAATGTACTCACAAAGTCAACATTTGAAATATCACAACCTAGCACTAATTGGACAACATATTCAACATCATTGTTGTCATCATTTAGTTCTTCTATGATGACATATTTTCCTTTGATGGTGCACATGTTCTTTCGTCATGTAGAAATCAAAAATATTTTGATAGCGATATTAAATGTTCAAATATATTTAAATATCAATATTAACTAATTTGTTGCAAAGAAAATATAATGAGTGAATACAATATTGTAAAGTGTGTGTATCTTAATTGTAGCTAATTCATGCGCCAAACACAAATTTAGATTGTCTTTTAATACAAATAATTTGGCTATTATAAAGCACTCTTCAACTATTCTAATGACCACTTCAATTGTGAATAACATAGTGAGAAAAATACAAATTTCATACAACCCCACTTAGAAAATGGAAATGTCCTGACAAAAATATTAGGTTTTAGTACACAACAATTCAAACCAACAATATCAAACATGTTCTTCTATGATGACATATTTTCCTTTAATGGCCCACATGTGCTTTCATCATGTAGAAATCAAATATATTTTGAGAGCGATGAAAACATAATGAGCGAAGAGAGTATTATAAAGTGTGTGCATTTTAATTGTTGCTAATTCAGGTGCCAAACATAAATTTATATTGTCTTTTAATAATAATAATTTGGCTATTATAAATCACTCTCCAACTATTCTAATGACCACTTCAATTGTGAATAACACAATGAAAAAAATACAAATTTCATACACCTCACATAGCAAATGGAAATGTCATGAAAAAATGCTAAGATGTAAAAAATACTAAGATGTAGTACACAACAATTTAAACCAACAATCTAAAACATATTCACTACATATATCACTCAATTTAAACGACCGACATAGAATATGTACATACAAAGATATTTGTGCTATTGTAGTTTTACCCTATTGTATATACTAGGCTAGGCTAGGCTAGGCTAGGTTGAAACACTTTTTTGTACCACAACCAATACCCTATGATGATTATTGTGATGTGAGCATTAATTGACATTTATGTTCTAACCATTCAAATGGATGGAGTGTAAGAATAACTTTTTTCAACTTGAAGGCCGCTAAATTTTAAGATTGGTTTGTTGTTGTTGAGATGGATAAAGACTTTGTTTTTCCAAATAAAAATTTCCCATTTATATTAAGAATAATATAAACTGTGTACATATTATTTTCTTTTCTGTCCTCATATAAACCGAGTCCAATGCATAGTGACAGTCGATCCAAAAGACTGTTCCTATTAGCACCGAAAAAAACAAAACAAGCTATTTAAAAAAGCCAAATATATCAGGCCACTAACAACAGTCATGTAGTCTATCCAATAAGCCTTAGAGGATATATGCTCAAAGATATAATAAAGAAAAAACACTATAAGGCACATTTAGAGAGATAGATACAAAGTAGGGCCCTTGTGACCTTCCACCCAAAAATTATAAGTAATTTTCTCTCGATCTCTGTGAAAATCCTGCTTCGAAAGATAGTCAGCTTCTTGGTTCTTTTCCCTGTAAATGTGTTTGAAAGTAATGGATCTAAAATGAGAGCATAAGTCGATGATTCTTTCTTTCTAGGCTTCTAGACTTGCCACTCTGAGTTCACCTTTTTTCTTTAGCCAAACAATGACTATCTTTGAGTATCCAAAGATGTGTATATCATAAATTGCTAATCTTTCAACAAGTGCTAAGGTAGACCATGCACCCAAGATCTCTACTCTCGTGTTGGACCCACCTCCACAATTTAAAGTCCACCTACATTCAATTGACTCCTTTAACTTAATGATACCCCCGACCCCACACTGATTGTCATTTGATTGTGAAATCCTGTCGAACCATGCACAGATTCTATCTCCAGGGAGAGAAGGGCCTGATAGCTGAGATGCTTTTTCCTTATGCATTTTATAGCATTGGTCCAGTGCACAATGAGTAATATAGACAACATGATTAATAGAGGGGCTCGTTCCATAAAAAATGGCTCTATTCATGTCAGCCCAAATGAAACAACAAGCAAAAGCTGGCAGAGTTGGCAAACTACAATTTTGCATAGCCCATAATTTTAAGGAATTAGCTACATAAACACCATTTCGACCGCATTCCAAGGCCAACACTTTTTTCAGATCTTCCCATACTGACCTGAAAAAATGACAAGTTAGAAAAATATGTTTAGTGGACTCACCATGATTTTTACACAGAATGCAGATGCACGGGCCTTGCCATCCACGTTTTTGGAGATTTTTCCATGATAAAACTTTATCAGCTTCTAATAACCAAATGAATAGTTTTATTTTCAGGGGACAATACCACTTCCATAGCTTCTTTCACTAGCCTTCTTGTATTTTTTTCCATAGTTGGTTCGACATGGCTTCGTATATATTCTTCACTGTGATAACACTCGAACTATCTCCTCTAGTCCAGATCAATTCGTCTGGCTTGTTGACTAGAGAGATACCCGATTCTGCCAACAATGATCTGTAGATATTCCATTCTTCGCCAAGATTATGAGTTAATTCTAGATCTTCGTTGCTGAGCCATCTCTTTCCTATTCCTGCACTGAATGCCTGAGTCATAGCTTGGTAAAGGAAATATATGCTGTTTTGATTTAAACTATGCACTAACTCATTAGATAATATGGATCCCTGTCTATTGGCATAGGGGCAGACCCAGGGTTCAATGCTCAAGAGAACACCAACAAAACCCTAACTACCGGCCCGTTCGACAAAACCTGTGAAGCAGATGAAGTCTCACCCGAGGTAGAGGCAGGAGTGGTTGCAGGACTCAGATGTCTGCAACCTTAGCTGGGACACCGATATGTGATTATATCTTTTACATGGCACTTAGCATAGATCATTCATCAATATTCAACCGTTATGGTACTTCACAGATAACACAGAGTATCACAGTGAATACTTAGACTAAAGATGATTCAGTACTTAGCCATAGGAATATAGATTAGATTCAACAAATCAAGCACTAAGCATATTATATATCAGATCTAACATTCATTCATATATCATAAGCACAGAGCATAACTAGATCTATTTAATCATAGCAAGCACTTAGCCAAGAAGGAGATAAACACATTAGGTCGAAGCACAGAGCACAATACACAAAGTTACCGTGGTTCACCCCCACCCCGAGGCTACATCCACAAAGTCTTCTTCTTTATATTATCTCGGTCAAGCGGTTACAACACAGAGCTTCAGTGACCCTGACTTCGCACAGGACAGAAGATCTGCGCAACTCGCTAGATCCTTCTTCCTTGCACTTCAACATAAAACTACAACAACTTTCACTTATCTTTTAAATCTCCTTACAATCATGCACAAATCACTTGCAATATACATCCAATCACACAGATCCAACTACTAGCACTAAGCCTTTAGCTATACATCACATAGATGTACTAATACTAGTACTTACATTGCCTAAGTATCTATTTATAGATCACAAAATGGGCCTAAGCATGGGTAAACCCACAGACCGACATCCCTTTCCCTTTACATCAACCCAAAACCCTAAAAGGGACCCAAAAATAGGTCTTGCTTCCCTAATTTCCGCTTTGCGTTGCGCTCCATCTTTGGCAAGCTATCACAGTCCCAAAAACGGTCAAATATGACCAAGTATTATTCAAAACTTGGTCAAGGGCCAACAGACCCCCAATACTCACTTGTGACTCATCCCGAGTCACTCATGTCTGATGAATTCTGCCTCGAATGTCTCGAGCTTGGCTCGAGCTGCTTTGACCTGTTGCAGTGAGACAACCTCTTGCTTAGTAAATTCCTGGATCACTGTGTCATTGAGCGGTCCTTCTAGGCATTGTTATGTAGTGATGACAACCTGTTCAAGTTCATCTCCCTGGATTTCAAGTTCAACGAACAGTTGGCATGCCTTTTCTTGGATTGGCTGAAGTCATTGGGAGACTTCCATCACTTTAATTTGCAGTGTATGTACCTATTGTTGGGTTGTGTGTTGTTTTTCGAACCTCTTCATTCTTTCAATTGGGGTCAGAGTCTTTATTTGCGCCTGTAGCATGTCTGCATGCTTCTTTGCTTCTTGGAGTTGTGCCTCCAATGTATGAAATTATGGATTCTCTACGAGGGTTTCATAAGTCTGGGCGCTTCTAGCGCTTAGCTGCTTTCATTCCAAGGCAAAGGTTTTTAATCGGCCAACTGCACTTCGAGCAGTGGCCTCTCTTAGATCTCTTATTTCTTGGGGGGTCTCGGGCACGGTGCAAAGCTCCAGATTCATGATGCGCTGTTGGAGTTGCTGGATTACTTCTTCCAATTGGGTCACCTGCTGTGGGAGACGGTCTTCCATATTCACTTCTATGACTGTCACAGAGTGCAGTGCCTTGTGAACCCTTTCCTGTACTTCCAGTTGCTCTACTAGCAACTATGCCTTTTCCTCATCCCACTACGCTTTCAGGGCAATCTTTTCCCATTCTACCTCATTCTGTTTTTCTAGAAGTGCTTTCTGTGCTTGCATCAAAGCCTGGGTGGCTTGTGCTATGTCTTCTTGAGCTCATCGAAGGCGAGCTTCGACTTGATCAACGATCGAGTATAATTGAGTGGGCTCATCGCTTGTTCCTGATGTTCCTCTTATCAAGGGCGTTGTAGAAACTGCTTGGCTGGACTGGAGTGCTTGCTGCACTTCTTTGAGTTCTCCCTTGATTCAGTTGAATAACTCCTCCTTCTTTGCTTCTTGCTTTTCTGCGAGCTCTAGTGAAACATCATGCGACAATTAAGAAGTGGAAGTCATTCGGGGTAAGGGTAGTTTTAAGCGTTGTTCGGGTGGCCTTAGATTTATTTTGGGAGGAGGGTTTTGGTGGCGTCATATTTCTTTTCATTGAGGGATCCTCCTCCTCTCTAGGTGGAGTAACCTCGCCTCTGTTTTTCTTAACTTCTGTACCGCCTATCTCATCACCATCACCTCCCTGCACAAGTGAGATTGACGTAGTCTTCGTGGACGTGCTAGGGACATCTTCAACTTTGTCATCCTTCATAGTCTTGCTTGGCCCAGGTGTATCCAACATAGCTTCAGTGATTTCCTTGTCGGACATGTCTGCGGGGTTCGCTGCAATAAGGAGTTCCACCGACCATTCCTTGGTAATCTCCTCTAAGTCATCTTCTGTAGCTTGTAGTAGGACTAGAGCTGCTGTTTATGCTCATCACCGCATGCTGTAATATAGGTGAAGTGGCAGTCCGCGCTAAATTTCATCAAAGGTCTAAAACTATGAAGTACGTTTGGGGTGATCCGCGGTGTAGATTGAATTGCATTCTTCAGTTGGTTGAAGTAGGTGTGGAAGACATCATTGGGCTGCCACTGCTTGTTCATGTCACTGGAGTACCACATCGTACATGACTTCAAGACTAGTGGTTCGAAGGGTTTGATCTCCAGAAAAGTGGCTCTCTCTAGCAGTTCCCAAGCAATAAAAGCGATGAGTATGACCAACCAACTAAAGTGGAACTCATATCCTTGGTCTTGCGCTCCTCTGCAATCCAGCTCTAACTGGTTTACAAAACACTGTGCCCAATTCATCTGTAGTCCCTCAACGCACTTCCCTACGAGGTCAACTACGAATCCATTCACCTGTGTTGGTCTATTCTTATGAACTAGCTTGCCTGCGATCAACTGACAGGCAAGGCGCACTGTGCCACTCTAGATAGAGGCTACCTTGTAGCCTCACGTACCCTTCTCTACATCACCATAAGTTTCCTTTATCCGCTGTGCTAGTGCTCGGTCTGAGGTCTTGCCTGGGTAAAAGTCTTGTGGGTCAAGGCCTTGCATGCTAAGTCCTGTGATCCGATTGATCAGAGTTGGATCCACAGTGATGCGGTGGTCCAACCATAAGTATCCGCCGTGGTATCAAGACAAAAGCAACTTGACGCATGTGTTGAATTCCTAGTGTCTGCCGAAGTGAGGGATCTTCATTACATTGAGCAGTGTGGACTGCGTGAGGTTCTGGGTCTAGGATTGCGGGACAATCTTAGGATTTCTGCCTTTGGTCTTGGTTAAGTATTTATGCGGAGCTAACATGCTATAGGTTTTGCGATATCCAAGGTTAAAATCATTAAATTTCAGTGCTGCGGGCTTATCCTGGTTAGCACGTATTGTGCCCACCCCTTTCAAAAGATACGTGGTGATCAAGGTGTACTCAAAGTCTCTAGTTACACTGTCGTGGTTAATCTTGCTTCTCAAAGGTGGTATGTAAACTGGCAGAATGCACGGGATCAACTTGGCATTTGCAATATCATCTTTGTGCTTTGTTCTTGTCTTGGTCATGGTTCTGGAAGGTCCTTCTTTGCGAGAAGTGGAGGGAGAAGCTTGGACTCCTCCTATCGATTATTCTTGCACACCTGCAGACATCCTTCTCTCTGACATGACTCTCTCAGCCATTAGGGCAATAAAAAATTCTTCAACTTCTTTCTCAACAACGCTTAGCTCGTCCGACATACAAGCTTAGGTCCACTAGATCAAGTGTGAAAATGAATTCAGAGACTACGATGAACAGTATGGGAACAAGGCAATGATCATAGGGTGAATTAATATCAAGTTTCGGGCTCAAATTATCACTTAGCAAAAATTATTCTCGGTGCGTGGCGCGACAGACTAAGTAGGGAAACTTAGCAGCGATCTACTTGCAATCGATATGGGGCCTTCATTAACTCCGTTCTATCCATTCTGGTGTTGTCCAATGGTCTAGTGGGAACCCATAATTGCTTTTCGATCCATTCGGGGCAGAATTCGAATGGGTATATCGGTCAAACGACTATATTGCTGCGCCATGGTGAAGTGCCAGATGTCATTGTTTTGATATCTTGACGAAGCTCAATTCTTGTGATTTTTCCTTCTGCGAATTTTCCTCTGGAGTCTTCTATAACTTTTCTATTTTGGCCCTCTTCTTAATTATCTTCCTAGACTTTTTCCCAGTGATCTTAGTCCCGGTCATCCTTTGTCCATTCTGAGTCTTATCTTCTCTCGACATAGTCACTTCACGCTGCTTAGGTTCTTTCTTTAGATCCAAGGGTAATACTCCTTCATCATATGGATTAGATATTTCGATCTTCTGTGGTTGCTCTAACACTCTTATAGCTTCGACATCTAGGTCCCTGGTGTTTAACATCTGACATTTGTTCCCTTGTTCCTCCATCAAGTATGCGATCCTTCTAGTCATAAATTCCACGACTTCTTGCTTCTTCTATTCTAGGGCTTCCTTTTCTTCTTTCCTTTGGATCTGGTCTTTTTCAATCCAGATCTTTCCTAACAAAGATGGAAATGGGGCATGGTCCTCAATAAATATAATGACTTCAAACTCTTCCTCTGTCGAAGTTCCATGGGTACTCATAGCTATCTGGGTAATTTTGCCACATAGGGTTACCATTTTGACTTTAAATAATCCGATGGTTCCTAGTGAAGGGACTAGAGTAGGCCTTCCTAGGGTTTCCCAAGTGCTTTCTGTCATAATGTTCATCAGTGTTCCCTCATCCAGAGCACAGTCAATGTCAAAGTCTCCTATTCTTACTTCGACTTTCTCCTTTTCTTTGAATATCTCTGACAAACTGACATCCTTATGATCATCTAGGGTTTCTTTTATTTTTAGTAACATGATATCTGATTCTTTCTGGGGTTCTTTCATAATTTTAGTTTCTTGATCTCCTTCAGAGTTTGCTTGTTCCATATTCAGTTTTTCAAGTCTAGAAATCATTCTAGGGAAATCCAATACTTCATGGTCCATAGATTTACAACAGAGGCAACTAGGGTTTCTCCCAAGGAATTCCTTAGCAAGATGTCCTGGTCTTCTGCAATTGTAACAAAGAGTTAATCCTCTCTTTCTCATCCATGATCCCCAACTCTTATTGTATTGCGCACTAGGATCATGATGGCTAGCTTGCAAAAAATTCTTTCTAGGATCCTGCATCCATTGATTAGTCCAAAAATTATTTCTATGCATAGGTATAACATATCTTTCACTATTCCTATTAGACCTATTCATATCAAACTTTCTTTTATCTAACAATGCTCTAGTTTTCAGGCTAGGGAAACATCTATCAAGCGTACCTAAATTCATGCTTCAGAAACAAAAAATTTCCACTTATCTTACCTATATAGAGCACAAATCTTTCGGATCTAAAACTTGAACTATTCTTACCTTTACTAGAGGCTAGAGATTACAGATCTTACCTCTTTTTTGTAGAAATTTCTACTTTTTTTTTAGAGCATCAAGTGTTCAGATCTCGCTTCTTTTCTTCAGTATCAACCTCTTTCTTGCAGATATGACCTCTTTCCTTCAGATCTGACCTTTATTTCTCGGCACAAAGCTTCGTAGGTCAAGTAGAATACTACACACTAGGGCAACAGATCTACGCACAAAGCTTATTTCACACAAAGATTTTTCTTCTTTAGTTCCCATCAATCACAGTTCCAGGTCCCGACAATGGAACCATTTGTTGGCACAGGGGCAGACCCAGTGTTCAATGCTCAATATCCTACCAACAAAACCCTAACTACCAGCCCTTTCGGCAACACCTGTGAAGCAGATGAAGTCTCACCCCAGGTATAGGTAGGGGTGGTTGCAGGACTCAGATGTCTGCAACCTTAGCTGGGACACCAATCTGTGATTATATATTTTACAGGGCACTTAGCATAGATCATTCATGAATATTGAACCCTTATGGTACTTCGCAGATAGCACAGAGCATCACAGTGAATACTTAGACTAAAGATGATTCAATACTTAGCCACATAAATATAGATTAGATTCAACAGATCAAGCACTAAGCATCTTATATATCAGATCTAACATTCATTCAAGCACATAACATAACTAGATCTATTTAATCACAACAAGCACTTAGCCAATAAGGAGATAAACACATTAGGTTGAAGCACAGAGCACAATACACAAAGTTACTGTGGTTCACCCCCACCCTCAGGTTACGTCCACAAAGTCTTCTTCTTTATATTATCTCAGTCAAGTGGTTAAAACATACAGCTTCAGTGACCCTGACTTCGCACAGGACAAAATATCTGCGCAACTCGCTAGATCTTTCTTCCTTGCACTTCAGCATAAAACTACAACAACTTTCACTTAGCTTTTAAATCTCCTTACAATCATGCACAAAGCACTTGCAATATACATCCAATCACACAGATCCAACTACTAGCACTAAGCCTTTAGCTATACATCACATAGATGTACTACTACTACTACTTACATTGCCTAAGTATCTATTTATAGATTACAAAATGGGCCTAAGCATGGGTAAACCCATGAGACAACATCCCTTTCCCTTTACATCAACCCAAAACCCTAAAAAGGGACCCAAAAATACGTCTTGCTTCCCTAATTTCTGCTTCGTGTTGCACTCCATCTTTTGCAAGCTGTCACAGTCCCAAAAACGGTCAAATATGACCAAGTATTCTTCAAAACTTGGTCAAGGGACAACACTGTCCAAGGCCCAGGATCACATCTTTGCCCAGAATGATTGAATGGCCACTGCCTGGTTTCCATGCCATCCAACGCATAATAATAGGTAAAGTATTGCACAATTTTTTCCAGGTTTGAGAGCCTTTTTGGCGAAGTGGTTCCACTAATCGAAGCCAAGTCCAAACTGGGAAGTGTGGATAATATTTGTTTTTTAAAACATTTTTCCAAATCCCTGTCTTCATTATAGCTCGCCACATCATATTTGTTGCCAACGATCTGCTAAAAAACATGATATTACGGAGTCCCCATCCACCATATGAATTTGGCTTCATGACCGACATCCAGTTACAAAGATGGAACTTTTTCTTCTTTTTAACACCTGACTACAGAAAATCAAAACATAACTTACGGATAGTGTTTAGAATAGAAATCAGAACATGCGCCAAAGCTAACCAATACACCGATTGAGTTTCAAGAACTGCCTTTAGAAGCAAAATATGGCCGCCCAGTGATAAAAACTTGTTCCCCCAATGATTTATCCGAGCCTCAAATTTTTCTAATAACCAATTCCAGTCAGCTGCTCTATAGTTATCCAGTTTTAGATAATATCCCAGATAACGAAAACCAAGTTCCAGATCTTTTCTCGGATAAGAAAAAACATCCGTTATGGCTTTTAGAGAATCAATATTAACATTTGTATGGAGAATAATTGATTTTTGTGCATTTATGAACATCCCTGATGCCTTGCAGAAATCTTGAAGAATGCCTTGTATTACCTTCCATTCAGAAAGAAAATCTTTTGATAAAATCAGGATGTCGTCTACAAAGAGGAGAAGTAGAATATTTATATTTTTGGACACTTTTATACCTGTAAGAGAACCTTCGTCTTTTTATTTGTTGAGTGCAAGACTAAGGCCTTCTATCATCAAGATGAAAAGGAGAGGTGACATCGGACAATCCTGGCGTAAGCCTTTTTTGCAGTTAAAAACACTTGTGGGTTCACTGTTTATCAGAACTGCGTAATTTGTGGATGAAACACAAGCCATTATCCAGTTCGTGGTTGGTAGACCAAAACCACATTTTAACAATAATAATCTCAAATAGTCCCAGTCTGTACAGTCATAGGATTTTTTCAAGTCTAGTTTCAGGATAATTGATTGCAACTTCTTACTTTTGATGCTATGTAAACATTCTAGAGCCGTCCCGATGGCATCTAGAATTTGTCTTCCTTTGAGGAAGCCCAATTGTTCCAATGATAATGCTCTAGAAAAAATAGGCCTTAATCTATTTGCAATCACCTTTGCAATGAGCTTATAGCACAAGTTGCACAGAGCTATTGACCAATAATCCATAAAGCTAGTTGGCTTATTGCCATTCAGAATCAGAGCGATGAATGTAGAGTTTATCAAATTTTTCACCTTCCCCTTTACTCTGGAATCCTCCACATAGTCTAACAAGTGTTGGCCAACCAAATCAAAGAAATAAAGGAAGAACTCTGATGTCCAGCCATTTGGACCAGGGCTTTTGTCCTTTGTGAATTCTTTCAAAATGCCTAGAAGTTCCTCCTTTGTAGCATATTGTTCCATTGTTTTTTTACCCTCCTCACTAACAAAGGCCGAGAAGAGTCTGACTGAGATTAATTGATTTAATATTGAAGTATGTCCAACATCATGGTAGATAGATTAAAAAAACTTAGTTGCTTCTGCCTTAATTTCTTGCTAACCCGAGTGGACCACTCTAGAATCATCCTGCACCTCCCAAATGAATTTTTTATTTCGTCTATAGCTCGAAAAATTGTGGAAGAATTTTATGTTCTTGTCACCGCTCTTTATCCATATTTCTCGGATTTTCTATCTCCACTGTTCCTCATCTGCTAGCAAAAGTCTATTTCTTGCCTTTTCTAGATTTAACATTGATTGTTCACAATGACCATCCGATTTTTATTTAAACATCTGTTCATATTTAACTGCCAGAGTCTCTTCTATCTCTCGGAGTTCACTTGAGTCCCTTATAAGTTTGTTCTTTGCCCATATTTTTACAAAACTCTTTAGCTTTGTTAGCTTTGCCACGAGTCTCATTTGAGCTTCTGGAATGCTCGACAAAACAACATCCTTCCAAATTTCCTCTACCATAGTGGTGAATCCTTCCTCTTCTATCCATACTGGATTGAATTTAAAGGGGTAGGAGACCTTTGGAAAACCATTTCTGAGTTCCAAACAGATCGGGGCGTGATCCGATAAATAGGGGAGATGTACCCATGACCTATACTTTTGAGAAGAGGTTAAGAGCTCCTCAGCAATATAGAACCTATCCAGCCTCTTTGAGATACTTTCAGCACCCGCTCGACCATTTTTCCAAGTTGGCAAGGGGTTGGTCGGAATCACATCAATGAGAGAATGCCTTTGAAAAAGAGATTTAAAGTAAAATTATAAAGGATCACCTGTTTCTTTTTGTCCCCAAATCTCTGAAGGTGAAGTAGTAAGATTTAAATCTCCTGCCATAATTAATTTTTTTTCCCTTAACAACCCTGCTGCCTCCACCGAAGCCCAAAATTCCTTTCTATTTTGGCAAGGTCCATAGACGTTCAGAATCAAGAGCTCTTTTTTTTCCTCGATTGAGTGCCCTGTCAAAAGTATACCACCCGTACTTAGAAAAGGGTCAAAATAGAAATAATTTGGATCCCAAGAGGCTAGAAAACCTCCAGATGTCCCCACTACACTCACAACACAAGACAATCAGTCAGGTCTTAACTTTTGTATGAAGAACCTTGCCTTTTCCGCTGAAACCATAGTCTTCTGTAATAAAATAACATTAGGGGAAAACAAACTCAACAATCTTCTCAGGGAGTTTTGTTTCAGGGGTCCTCCCACCCCTCTGATATTGAGAGATACAAAAATCATATCTTAGCCCTTGCAAGGGATTTTAAACCTATAAGCGCCCCTATGTCAAAAGAAGTAGAAGGTGTTGATTGTGGTTTTGTAGTAGCTCCAACCTTCCTACGAGCACTACAATTTTTTAAGGGGGAGACCTCAAACCCCAAACCTCTGGACCAAGAAGGGTCATCATTAGTCGATCTCGGTAACCCTTAACTATCAGAGGTGGTAACCTTGTTTTCCTTGCTTGCCACCGAAGAAGATCCCGAAAAAACAGGTAGCGGTAAAGGTTTTTTAAGCCGATGACCAGAGGGTAACATATCGGCTAAAACATCCTCTAAAGCACTGTCACTTAGATCTAACTCAGTGTATCCTAGAACAGAGGGAGTAGCCAAAGAAAGAGTGTCCATGTTAGGCTTAGGGTAATTTTCGACGTTGGGTCCCTTCGCAGAAGGATTAGGGTCTGAAACATATTTTATATGGGGAATAGGAGGAGTGATAGTGGGAGTAGCCATAGAAAGAGTGTCCATGTTAGGCTTAGGGTACTTTACGGTGCTGGGTCCCTTCGCATAAGGATTAGGGTCTGACACAACTTTTGTATGGGGATTAGGAGGAGTGAAAGTGGGAGCTCTAAAGCAAGAAGACAAGGGAGACGAGAGTGTGGATTTCAAGTGTTGATGCTCCCATAAAGACAAAAACGAAAAGAACTTTGGACAAAAAATTCTTAACTTACTTGTGAAAGAAAAGTCATCTGTGGGAGAACTATCAGATTCATCTGCAACATGGAAGAATGTAGTAGTATCATCCTCCTCCAAAGGAATCACTGTATCACCCGATGCATCCTCTGTAGACTCCTCATCCGGCATGGAACCGTAAACTTGAGTGCAATCCTTCCGAAGGTGACCAGTCTTATGACACAAGGTGCAACTAAATGACATTCCCAGGTAGTCCAGACGCTGGACGAAAAGCAAGCCTCACCATTCTATCTCTAGTACATCGTTGAGACCCCCATGGATGTCAATTTCAACGATTATTTTAGCCAATTTCTTATTCGGAGAAAGGAGGTCACACTCTTCGATTTTTAGAAAGTGTCCTAAGGAGTTCCCAACAACTTCCATAGTTGGAGGGGGAAACTCGGAAGGAGTACCCATATGTGTCTGAAGCTAAAGTATTCAGATGAGGGATTGAAGCTTAAGCGCCATCGCTTAAGCATTAAACTTCCTCCGTCATAACTCCAAAAAGTGTTCAGGATCAGCTCCGAGTCTTCTGGGCTTTTAAACATATAGCCAAGCCAACCTTTTGGTAGAAAGTAGACCTCTGGACAATAACCCAGAAATGGTAACCAAGTAAACTTCATGCAATCCTCTATATAAGAAGAACACCGAGATCTATAGGCTAATCTGCCTACCAAAGTGCAGAGCGACAAAGTGCACGACTCCTCCAGGCCAACATCCATACCAAGGACCAATCTACGCTTGGTTTTCTTTGGCTTCCAGACTTTTGTGTAACAGGTGGGAGGAAAATTCCTTGATAAACTCCTTCTTTTTAGTTTAGCTTCACCCTCTAAAACCCCATTCCTATCACAGTCAATCTCTGGGATATGACCTCTAGGTTCCTGAACTTTAAACCTTTGCGGTGGAGCCGAAAGACCCGGAAGAGCCAGTTTAGCGCAGCCTAACACTGAACTAGAAAGTAAGTTTTAGCTATGCAAAAGTCCAGTGGAAATATGAGAATTTAAATGAGGATCTCCCACCTTCACGTCGTTTATGGTATGAGCTCCAAGGTGGTTGGTAAGTTTATTAACTAATAAATGCTCGTCCACCGAGGTGAATAAAATCTCCTCCTCCCAATGCAATTTGTCATCCGCTCTAATGAGTGCATTGACATCAAAATCCATTATGGAAGACACTTGGATGTCCAAAGGCTTCGGAAAGTAAGACAAAACAATACCCAATACCTAGCACGTCCTGTAAGGATTAAACAACATGTGGTGAGGAGACAGTAGAAAAGGAAGAGGTGACTGGAGGTTTTAACAATGAGGGATATCCATAACTACTTTCCCTTCCGCAGATACTGACAACTTTAACTACCTTGAAAGAAAGATACCAACCTAGAACCACTAAAACCGACAATCCTCTTACCTGTGATTTGTAGTCACTGTGCAAAGCTTACTGTAGAAACCACCATGGAAGCGGAAGTTTCCTTAAAAAATTTGAATCTCTCCATTCCCCTGATAAAGACTTTGTTGGCTACCAAGATGTTTAATCTTTTAATAAACTAAAAACCTTGGGTTAAACAACACCCTACTCATGGAAGGAAAGGAGAGATTCGATTACTTGAATGTAGAAGAAAATGGGAGTACACTATGATCCAAGGGTACCCGGTAAGTAGCATTCAATGATTTCCTTCTCGAAGAAGCCTACACCTAGCATAACCATTGTGGCTGGTGTTCACTTTCTTGGAATATTGTTTTTTAATGGAGAGGAATGCCCTCTTCTTGTCATTTTTCCTTTTGGAGCAAGGCATTTGGTTTCTAGAAACTTCCCTATGCTTTTACTAGCATTTATGTCCCTTTTACTTATGATTCTTTTAAATGGCATAGTTGGCAATCACTTGATAAAAGTGATAGGGAATGATAAGACATGATAACGGATGAAAGCCTTTGGCCATGGTAGATTTGAAAATGGATCATTTTCTCTAGTTGATGACCTTGTATTATTCAACATAGAACTTGTAAAGACATTACATTTTTTGTGAATGTAACTCTATTTATTTTTATTTCCAATACATCTAAAACAAGTGCTGCATGGCAGCGTAGTCCCTACGTAAAAGTTAGTTTACCTGCAAAATTAAAACAACTTAATTGTTGGTACAATTATTTGGTGATACCATCTTGGATACAATTTGTAGAAATCAAAGTGAACAAAATTGAACCAAGAAGATGGAAGATTGTAGAATTAATGATATCTATCCTATAATATTAATATTAAATATCGTATTCATTATTAATATGTGATAATGTTTTGTTAAATTTTATTCAATTAATTATTCAAATTTATTTTTATTTTTCATTTTTCATGTCCAGCTTTCCGTGATATACATTTTTGCACCCAACAATCGTGGGTTGGCGATGTCACGCGTTCGTTCACATTTATAGTCATGCTTATGTATCACGAGTCCGACCCCCACAGACAACAACATGATATTTAGTAATTTATAAAATTTTATAACATTGTACCAAGATTTATAGTAATTTATATAATGCTATAACACTTTTTATTTAAACAATTATAAACAATTATTTAAATTTTATTCAATATTATTTTTAATATTTTTAAATATAAATTTGGAATTTTGAAATTTTGATTTTGTTTATGATAATAAAGGTTTGTACCTAGAAATTTATCCTTCTTGACTCTAGAGTTAAAATGGATATATACTTGTATATACTATTTTATATTAATATTAATAAGTAAATTATAAATTAAATTTATGATATCTATCCTATAATATTAATATTAAATATCGCATTCATTATTAATATGTGATAATGTCTTGTTAAATGTCTTGTTCTGTGATATACGTTTTGCACCCAACACTTCTGCCATATACATTTTGCACTCAACAATTACGGAGTCGTGGGTGCGGGTTCACATTTATAGTCATGCTTAGTATCAAGAGTCCGACCTAGACATATAAACAATTATTTAAATTTTATTCAATATTATTTTTAATGTTTTAAAATGTAAATTAGGAATTTTGGAATTTTGATTTTGTTTATGATAATAAATGTTTGTACCTAGAAATTGATCATTCTTGACTCTATTTATTTTTATTTTTCATTTTTCATGTACAACTTGTTCTGTGATATATATTTTGCACCCAACACTTCTGTCGTATACATTTTGCACCCAACAATTGTGGAGTGGCAGGTTGGATGAGTCAGGTTGGATGAGATTTAGTAATTTATAAAATATTATAACATTGTACCAAGATTTATAGTAATTTATATAATGCCAAATCACTTTTTACTTAAAAAATAGTATAAACAATTATTTAAATTTTATTCAATATTATTTTTAATGTTTTTAAATGTAAATTTGGAATTTTGATTTTGTTTATGATAATAAAGGTTTGTACCTAAAAATTGATCATTTTTTACTCTATTTATTTTTTATTTTTCATTTTTCATGTCCAACTTGTTCAATGATATACATTTTGCACCCAACACTTCTGTCATATACATTTTGCACCTAACAAGTACCTAGAAATTGATCCTTCTTGACTCTATTTATTTTTATTTTTCATTTTTCTTGTCCAGCTTATTCTGTGATATATATTTTGCACCCAACACTTTGCGGGTTCACATTTATAGTCATGCTTATGTATCATAGCATGAGATTTAGTAATTTATAAAATATTATAACATTGTACCAAGATTTATAGTAATTTATATAATGTTATAACACTTTTTACTTAAAGAATAGTATAAACAATTATTTAAATTTTATTCAATATTATTTTTAATGTTTTTGAATGTAAATTTGAAATTTTGGAATTTTGATTTTGTTTATGATAATAAATGTTTGTACCTAGAATTTGATACTTCTTGACTCTACAGTTAAAATGGATATATACATATATATACCATTTTATATTAATATTAATAAATAAACTATAAATTAAATTTATGATATATATCTTATAATATTAATATTAAATATCCTATTCATTATTAATATGTGATAATGTTTTGTTAAATTTCATTCAATTAATTATTGAAATTTATTTTTATTTTTCATTTTTTATGTCAGCTTGTTCCGAGATATATATTTTGCACCCAACACTTCATATACATTTTGCACCCAACAATAGTCGCTCGTTGGTGGAGTCTTGGGTTCACATTTTTCTTTTTTTATGTCCAATGTGTTCTGTGATATACATTTTGCACCGAACACTTCAGTATACATTTTGCACCCAACAATTACAGAGTGGCGGGTTGGCGGAGTTGGGGGTTCACATTTATAGTTATGTTTATGTATCACTAGTCCTACCCCGACCGACAACAACATGAGATTTAATAATTTATAGAATATTATAACAATGTACCAAGATTTATAGTAATTTATATAATGCTATAACAATTTTTACTTAAAAAAAAGTATAAACAATTATTTAAATTTTATTCAATAATATTTTTAATGTTTTTAAATGTAAATTTAGAATTTTTGGAATTTTTATTTTGTTTATGATAATAAAGGTTTCTACCTAGAATTTGATCATTCTTGACTTTACAGTTAAAATGGATATATACATGTATATACTATTTTATATTAATATTAATAAATAAACTATAAATTAAATTTATGATATCAATCCTATAATATTAATATTAAATATCGTATTCACTATTAATATGTGATAATGTTTTGTTAAATTTTAATCAATTAATTATTGAAATTTATTTTTATTTTTCATTTTTCATGTGCAGCTTGTTCCATGATATACATTTTGCACCCAACACTTCCGTCATATACATTTTGCACCCAACAATTACTGAGTTGCCGGTTCACATTTTTCATTTTTCATGTTACACTTGTTCCGTGATATACATTTTGCACCTAACACTTCTGTCATATACATTTTGCACCCAACAATTATGGAGTAGCGGGTTCACATTTATAGTCATGCTTATATATCAGGAGTCGACCCCTACCAACAACAACATGAGATTTAGTAATTTATAGAATATTATAACATTGTACCAAGATTTATAATAATTTATATAATGCTATAACACTTTTTACTTAAAGAATAGTATAAACAATTATTTAAATTTTATTCAATATTATTTTTAATGTTTTTAAATGTAAATTAGGAATTTTGGAATTTTGATTTTGTTTATGATAATAAAGGTTTGTACCTAGAAATTAATAATTCTTGACTCTATTTATTTTTATTTTTCATTTTTCATGTCCCGCTTATTCTGTGATATACATCTTGCACCCAACACTTCCGTCATATACATTTTGCACCCAACAATTCCATCATATACATGAGACTGAGTAATTTATAGAATATTATAACATTGTACCAAGATTTATAGTAATTTATATAATTCTATAACACTTTTTATTTAAAGAATAATATAAACACTTATTTAAATTTTATTCAATATTATTTTTAACTTTTAAAATGTAAATTTGGAATTTTGATTTTGTTTATGATAATAAAGGTTTGTACCTATAAATTGATCCTTCTTGACTTTAGAGTTAAAATGAATATATACTTGTATATACTATTTAATATTAATAAATAAACTATAAATTATATTTATGATATCTATCATATAATATTAATATTAAATATCGTATTCATCATTAATATGTGATAATGTTTTGTTAAATTTTATTCAATTAATTATTCAAATTTATTTTTATTTTTCATGCTCTGAGATCTATTAGGTAAACATTTAAGGCTGTCAGAACCGTCCAAGGACCTCGTGCTGTGTAAACATTTAAGAAAGAATGTGTGCTGCAGGCTTTACTTAAGTTAAGTACTTAATAATAATAAAAAATAGACAAACCTTGGATACGCTAGCATATCAAACATTGGGATAAATTTCTAGTAGAAAATGCTAAAACAAACATTCAAACTAATGCTAACATTAATTCACCTTTGCCCAAAGGGGTTGGATCCAATGGTGGAAAGCGAGGAGTTTTTCACCGTTGGGCAAGGTTCAATTCTCGTGAGGGCTTTACCTGGAGCCATGGGGACAC
>SNQJ01S0161177.1:10385-22859 GCA_010110895.2 Picea sitchensis | reverse complement strand
TGATCCATCTTCATCATATCAATGACAACTCATTGATCCATCTTCATCTATGCATTCTCATCAAGGACAATACATATTATATTATATCAATCATCAATCAATCAATCCTTTGACATCAATCAATCACTTGACATCAATCAATCAAAACATTGGCATCAATGACAACATGATCCAACAGATGAATGAATTACTAGTTATAGTTTTCAACAAAGAGTCACATGTGCTTTATTACTTAGTTTCTAATTTTCCATAATGTGTGTTTTGTCATTTAATATATAATGCATGGTGGAATTATTTGTGTGATTGATATATATTTGATGGTGAATATTTATGTTTTGTTTCCATGGATTACATCTCTTTATGCATTAGGATAGGTTGAGTTTCTTGAGATTTATGTTGTAGTACCGATACTTTTATTTTACCGGCGTCATTTCTCATAGGAGTAAATCTATGGATCGCTTTCATTGACTATTCATGAAGGTCATATTTTAGTAACATATTTCTTCGAGCTCTTTTAGATTAGAGTTATCGATCACATTTACTTTATAAATAATAAAAATTTATAAACAAAAAATACTTTTGAACTGATTTATAAATCCCATCGAACTATTGTTGGGCCATAACCTAGAGGATTATTCCATACCAAACAAGGCATAGTCTAATTGGGCCTCTTCCTTTGGTTTCATCCCTAATGTTGAGTCTTGGGAATCTCATCCCCTCTACACACCCTTCTTCCCGAGTTGTTTTTTCCCCATCTCTATTGGGTTGTTTTTGCATCAAGTGAGAATTATTTATTATAATGTTGCCTTGAAATGCCAACCATAAAGTGTTTTGTTTCATATTCATGTGGCTAAAATGAGATATTTGGCCTTTGGTATTCAATTCAATTGCCAACAAGCCATTGGTGCTTTATTAATTAGTTTCTAATTTTCCATGATGTGTGTTTTGTCATTTAATATATAATGCATGGTGGAATTATTTGTGTGATTGATATATATTTGATGGTGAATATTTATGTTTTGTTTCCATGGATTTCATCTCTTTATGCATTAGGATAGGTTGAGTTTCTTGAGATTTATGTTGTAGTACCGATACTTTTATTTTACCAGCGTCATTTCTCAGAGGAGTAAAGCTATGGATCACTTTCATTGACTATTCATGAAGGTCATATTTTAGTAACATATTTCTTCGAGCTCTTTTAGATTAGAGTTATCGATCAAATTTACTTTATAAATAATAAACATTTATAAACAAAAAATACTTTTGAACTGATTTATAAATCCCATCGAACTATTGTTGGGCCATAACCTAGAGGATTATTCCATACCAAACAAGGCATAGTTTAATTGGGCCTCCTCCTTTGGTTTAATCCCTAATGTTGAGTCTTGGGAATCTCATCCCCTCTACACACCCTTCTTCTCGAGTTGTTTTTTCCCCATCTCTATTGGGTTGTTTTTGCATCAAGTGAGAATTCTTTATTATAATGTTGCCTTGAAATGCCAACCATAAAGTGTTTTGTTTCATATTCATGTGGCTAAAATGAGATATTTGGCCTTTGGTATTCAATTCAATTGCCAACAAGCCATTGTCTTCAAACTCTGCCAAGAATTTTCCTTTTTACAAAGTTTGGAGGAGGGGTCATTCCATATCACACCTTCTCTTTCATAGGCTTTTGGTCCCCAAAAGATTCAACTCAAAGGAGAAACATGCTATGTTCTTCTCCGCACTCTATATTCTTGGAAGCCTTGTAGAAATTCCATCTAGGATTTAATAAATGTCTTTTGTGGTAGATTTCCTTGAACAATTGTCACACCTTGGTATGCAAGTGTAAAAATATCTTATTTCTCCTTAACCTTGACTCTCCAAACTTTTCTCTTGGATGCATGTGTGGTTCTTAGTATGAATTTTTGGATGAAGCCTCCAACACTTGGCTTCCCAATCTCTAGTTAACTTGCAATGTTGGAAAAAATCTTGCAACTACATGGTTTGCTTAACATTCTCTTCTTGTTCATGTTCTTCTTTTTTTTTACTAGTTTAAAGGATTGTTCATTGGATCCTCCTTCATCTAAAGACAATATTGCCTTTTGTTGATATCTTTCTTCTTACCAAAAAAGGAATATGCACCAAGGCTATTAAGGTCCTAACCCGCACATAGGTAGATCAATGTATTCGGATGTAATAAAGGTCAATATTAATAAGACCTTTCAATAAAATAGAATAAGGCGGATGTAAGAAGACCTAAAAGAAGCTTCTGCTTCTAGAAGGATCTTCCTCTAGATGCTTCTCTTAATAGACGTATTTAGTATAAATAAGGGGTGAGGGTATGTGAACCCTAGCTTGGATATTATTGTAACAGAGCGCTGCTCGACTGGAGGTTGCCCCCTCGATGTATTTTGTACATTTGGAGGTTGCCCCCTCGAGCCACACATGAACATTCTTCTATCTGAATCAAAGTGTTGTTTCTGTTTTCTATTTCATTATATCTAAAATTATGTTCATGTGTATGAAGATTGTCTTGGATATTTTCTTGTTGTCATTTCATTTCATTATAATTACGCATATTTATATATATGCGGTATCTTACAGAAGTGGTCGAGGAGCACTCATAAAAGCGAAATTGTGGGTATTTTTTCCAGGGTAGAGAGGCGTGTGCGTCTTTAAAGCCCACGAATCATGCGTTCTGCATAAACCAGCGGTTGAGAGGATTCTACGCGGGAAATACCAAGTGGTTCTTAAAAGCACATGTTGTACCGCAACCCTTGTTGGTATCCCTTCGATTGGTAGCGCATCAAACAACACTGTGTATGGATCGACCTAGATACCTGAATCCCTCTTTAGATAAACTTATCGGCCAGTTGCTATAGTGTCTCGAAACGGCTTTTCGGGAAGATACTCTCCTAGTACACAGGTAGTGATGAAATGTATTTAAGGGTATGGTCTATCCTCATAGTTAGTGCCCTGAGATATTGGCGGTGTACTCTTGTTGGACCATATATAGAGAGCTATAGTCAAGGCAAATACTTAATACGCTGAGAACTGCTGAATACCTAACCCTTGTAGAACATAAACAGCAACATAAACAATTAAACCAGCGAGATCTATTGGCTCACATCTGTGTTCGAGTTACTAAGTAAATACACATTTCTCTATAGTTCAGAATTTGGGGAATTCAAAAAAACAACATTCTTCAAAAAAAAAAAAAAAAAAAAAAAATAAAAAAAGGTCTGGAAAAATTTTCACCATTATTTTGGGGCCTATTCCATTAGACTCATCTATCTTCCCCCTTGTCACATTCATCCACTTGTCATTTTGGCAAAAATTACGGCCCAGCCCTCCCATTTTTCACCATTATTTGAGACATATTCATTAGACTCATCTCTTTCCCCTTGTCACATTCATCATCATTTTAAAGAATTTCTATACATCGCTCCCTGATTCCACCCGTCTGGCCCATACCCATAGCCAGAACTAGATTCGCATCCAACACCTTGGAATCTAGTTTCCTTAGATATAGAAGTTACTGCTTAACTTAGTGCTACTATTGCCTCCATGATGCCTCCCAACAGTCCTCCATGAATACCTCATAAATGTCATTTTCCATGTAGTCGTCGCGGTCGCCATGGTGGAAATTCAAAAACGAACGAATCGTCCTTGTGTATCCTCTTGCACCGGCTTTCAAAATCCCTCTCGCTGACTCTTTAGATGATGCACATAAAAGGCGGAGGAAGTAAACTTCTTCCATTCGGGGTTGAAGAAGGATTCGTTTATTATTTCTCCTCTCTACAACATTGAATGGCTTGGCCAAGTGGAATATGGTGTTCTCATCTAGATAAAACGTTGGCAATGGTGGCAATGGAGAAAAGCTTCGCGTCAAGGATATATTGCTTAGAACCAATTTGTTTGTTGGGCTTATGAGCGGCACGACGACATAACCATTTGGTCGTTGTAAATTGAAATCGAACTGGTCGAGGAGCTTCATAGGTACCATTTGACGTCTGGATTTTGACGAGAGGGCATGGCTGATGCTTATTCGAGAGTGCTTGTAGAGTGGCCTCAAGGAGTATTAGACCCATGTCCTCAACATTTCGACCTACGACTTAGGTGGAAGCTACCAAAAAAGATAAAGAAGCACAACAAATTGTTTCCTCTCAAAACCGTAAGCTTCCTTTATCCCTCGCCCTAAAAAAATAAATCCCACTACTCCCTCGCCCCATTAAAAATCCAAAGTGACACGGGCTGCAAAATGGTTGAAACGCCGAAGCTCAAAAGGCTATGTTATATTGTGGTAATAGAAATGCTCTAGAACTGAATATGGAACAAATCTCTTTATGGCCATCTCTGAGGATATTCAAGAGACGATGATGACACTCCCCATATGCCCGAGTCACCAGAAAATTCAGAAATAAACCCTCCTTGACCCTCGGAAGTGGAACCAATCATCTCCTCAATGCTCAACTGGATTCTGCCCCCAAACCATAAGCTAATGTCGGTTGTTACATCAAGCACCGAAAGGTCATCATCTTGGTTGATAGTGTGACTTCCTTAATTTTATTCGCCATGCATTGCCCAAGAAACCCATTGCCATACATCCATCTTTATCGAATTTC
The DNA here is from genome assembly GCA_010110895.2 of Picea sitchensis. Lineage (NCBI taxonomy): Eukaryota > Viridiplantae > Streptophyta > Pinopsida > Pinales > Pinaceae > Picea > Picea sitchensis. Next base: position 18,252 of record SNQJ01S0161177.1, on the reverse strand, counting down.
AAATCATGATTGCCAATGGTGGTTCTATGAAATCTTGGCGGAGTCTTCTATTGAAAATATTATCTCCAAATGAGTGACTACAACCTCAAAATCCATATGTTTTCTATTGAAATGAGTGATTGCGACATTGTGTTGGGTGCCAAATGGATTAGAACCTTGGGTCTCATTCTCATGGATTTTTCGAACTTAACCATACGAATTTGACCAAGGAGGCCGCAAACATAAATTCGGGGCATCAACTGCGGGTTCTCTGAAATCGTGATTCTCGCTCATGGAAAAATTATCAAAAAGGAGTCATTCGGGTAACCATATCCAACTCCATCATACAAATACCGAGATCCCACCCATGCCCCAATACCTCCCAGCCCTTCCTTTCTAGACATCAAGCAGTCTTTTCCACTCCCCGGACTCCTCCTTCCGGTGTCATGATCCGCTCCATTCCCTCGTCGAGGAAGCCTTCCCCAAATATGCGTCCCATATGCATGCACCCTTTACCAAAAGATGAAATTGAAAAATGAAATGCAGGAACTCCATGCCGGAGTCATCAGATCCCTAGTCTGACCTGCTCCTCTCCAGTCGTTGGTATTGAAGAAAGAAGGTACTTGGAGAATGTGTCCCGAATTACGTGCTCTCAAACAAACTAACCATCAAAGAAGACAATTTTCCATTCACGTCATTGATGACCTATCTGAATGAATTGAGTGGTGCCAATTCTTCACCAAACCGATCTTAAACTGGACTATCACCGAATCGTGAAAATTCGACATTCCCAAGGCGACCTTTAGCATCGCGAGGCCACTATGAGTTTTTAGATGCGTACCCGCTTTGGTTTTGGCATTGGCATCCCCCTCACCTTTAGAACCTCTCATGAACCATGTCTTCCGACCTTTTCTCGATCATTTTTGTCTTACTTTTCTTTGATGATATCCTCGCTATAGAAAGACATGGACGACCAATCTTACTCATAATGGATCAGAAGTTCTCTTCGACCCTACAAGCTCGGCACCATCTTTCTGGCTTGATCAAATGTTCTTTTGGTTATCGAATTAGAATACTTAGGTCATTTGGTGGGAAAGGATGGCGTCGAGAGAGTTGAAGATTGAAACTGTATGCAAGATTGGCGCACCTAAGACTCTCAAAATCTTCATTGATTTTTAGGGCCTCCGCAATTATTATCGCAAGTGGATTGGGAACTATGGAAAGATGCGGTATCTCTCACGGCTCTCCTCAAAATAACTCTTTCACTTGGACCCGAACAGCTGCTCAAGCTTTTCAAAACCTTGAAGACGATGACCATATTACCACTCTGGTTCTGGCCCTTCCGACTTCACAAAGACTTTTGTGTTGGAGTAATACTCAGGGAAAGGTATTGGCGATGTCCTTATGCAGGGAATTGAGCCTTTGGCCTTCACTAACGAATAATTGTCTGAAAATAATTTGGGAAAACCAATTTATGAAAAGAAATGTTGGTGATTATGCATCTTTGTTGAATTATGATCACCCATCTTGGGGAAACGATTCCAATTAAGACCGACCATCAAAGCCTCAAGTAAGTTTAAGACAACGCCGTTTCCTCTCTAGAGAAACAAAAATGGGTCATAAGCTCTTTGGATATGATTATGAGATCATTTACGAAGGAAAAGACAATGTGATGGCGGATGCACTTGTGCCGGAAGTATGAAGAAGAAGGATCCATTTTTTTTTCTCTTTCCTTCATTTACCCGATTGGTTGCAAAGTACGAGGGAGATGGATTCAAGACCCCATAGAAAGTTAAACTCTTGATCGGCTGAACGAAAACCGAGGAGCTCCCCGAGGTGCTCTTGTCGGAATTGAGCTTGATACAAAGGCCACTTGTATTTAAGTAAACAATCCAGCTCAAATCCACAGTACTTTGGGCGGAGCTACACACCACAATGGGGCATAGGGGTTCCACCAAAACATATGACCGAGAGTCAAGCGTTCTTTTTAGGAGGGTATGGCAGGAAATTAAATGAAGTTTGTGGTTGAAATGGAATATGTCAACGCAACAAGGGAGAATAAATCAAATCTCTAGGCACCCTCGAACCACTTCCGATTCCCCCTGATACTTGGAAAGTCGATCCACAAACACCATTATGAATGATTTATTCCCCAAATCGGGGAATAAATTAGTCATCATGGTGGTGGTGGATCTCCTTTCAAGTATGCTCATTTTTGTGCTCTTCACCACCCATTTACTACTTGCATCCGCGGTGGCTCAAACTTTCATGGATCGGTCTTCAAGCTTCTGGCATGCCCAACTCTATTGTTTTTTATCAAGACCCAAATTTCACAACCAATTTCTGGAAAAGAGGCTGTTCCAAGATCTGAGGTACCCAGGTACCGTATTCGTATCACCCCAGGTGGATGGTCAAATGGAAGTTGTCAGCAAGTATTTGGAAAATATCGGTCTTCCCGCCTGAAAAACAACACCCGATGGAGGCTCAATAGTTACCCCTGGCCGAATGGTGGTACAACACTACATACCATACAACCACTAAAATGACCCAATATGAAGCAGTTAATGTCCAATGACCACCTACCATCACTACCTATCTTCCAGGAACCTCAAAGGTCCAGGCAGTTGACCAATTACTTACAGTCCGAGAGGATATCATGCGTACCCTTAAAGAGAACTGGTCATGGCCCATAATAGAATGGCGGCAAGCGAGATGGTGCGCTCACGAATGTCGGGCGTTTGTCGAAGAGGTCAGTGTTTACGAGGCTGCAACCATATAAGCAAACTTCCCACTCAAAGGCGAGCGATTAATGAAGCTAGCACCCAAATTTATGACACCCATGCTCATGTATAGTTCTCTCAGTGTGGGACAAATTAAGCATATCAATTAGCTACTTGATGGTCGAAGCTGTCTGTTTTTTCATGTTTTTGTAGCGAAGAGGTGATTGGAACGGTGCCAGAAATTCAAACCAACCTTCGAGTTAGGCGAAGAAGGATCCATTTGGCTACATCGGAAGCGGTTTTGGACCAGTGGCTTCGCGCGCATCAGAACCATCAAAGTAGTCGGTGGAAGATATGACTCGGCGGATGCCGCGGGAACCAGCTACCATTCTGCACCGGTTTCCACATCTCAAGCCTTGAGGACAGGTTGTTTTTAAAGAAACGAGACATGTTAAGGTCCTAGCCGCATAGGTAGATCAGTAGGATGTAATAAAGGTCAATATTAATAAGACAGCACCAATAAAGATAATTAGGCGGATGTAGAAGACCTAATAGATCTTCCGCTTCTGAAGGATCTTCCTCTGAATGCTTCTTAATAGACATATTTAGTATAAATAAAGGAGCAATGTGGTGGCATGGGTGGAGATTATTATAGCAGGCTTCTATATAAATGGAGGAGTTGCCCCTCGAAGGGCTTGTGGTTTATTTCTATCTGGATCAAAGTGTTGCTATTTGTTATATCATTTAAATTGTATGAATTATCTTTGGATATTTCTTGTGTGTCATGTAATAAAGGTCAATATTAATAAGACCTTTCAATAAAATAGAATAAGGCGGATGTAAGAAGACCTAATAGAATCTTCCGCTTCTAGAAGGATCTTCCTCTAGATGCTTCTCTTAATAGACATATTTAGTATAAATAAAGGGCGAGGGTATGTGAACGCTAGATTGGAGATTATTGTAACAGAGCGCTGCTCGACTGGAGGTTGCCCCCTCGAAGAGGCCTGTGAACATTTCTATCTGAATCAAAGTGTTGTTTCTGTTGCTATTTCGTATATCATTTCTGTGTATTGTAAAGATTATGCTGGATATTTTACTGTTATTCTGTCATTTCTAGCATTTCGTTTCTGTTCTGCATATTTTATATATCTGGTATCTTGCAAAGGCACCAATAATCATTAAACTTGTGGCCTTTCTTCTTACATCATAAACAAACTATAGATTCCTTTCCATACCTCTTCGGTTTGTACTTATGATTATTGTCTTGTTTTCTTGGTCCTCCAAGTGTGGGTGATATTTTGGATAGTGGAAACATCCCTTAGCTACACTCAATCAAGATTCTATAGGCATGCTAGATTATTGGTTTGTTTTCCACTTATTTTTTTTCCTTTTTCTTCAACTGAAACGGTCCCTCTTTCTTGAAGTAAGGTCATCTTGGTGGTATTAGTTGAAGCCAAAAAATTAGGATATGAGTTGCAATAACTCACTTCATCTTTTCCACATAAACCTAGGCCTTCATTCTTGACCCTGTGTTTGACTACAAGGGGTTTTACAATCCCCTTGCTTCTCTTGACTAGCCCTTGGCCATTGTAGCCCACTTGTCTCATTAGCTTTGAACTTATGCCTCTAGTATGATTTTGAAAATTACAAAAGGATTCTTCCCAAATTGATTAATAAAGGTTTTTAGAGGGTGATATTGCCATGATTTTCTCGGTTATGGTGTTGTATTTATACTATCAATGGAAGGTGCTTGTGCTTCCTTAATATTTTGGACAACTACATGTAACTTGGCCAATGCCTCCTCCTTTGTTGCCAATTCTTGGTACAACCGAGCCATCATCTGAGTAAGCATTTGTTCTTATTGATCATCCAACTAAACTACCATCTCTCCCAATCACAAGAGTTGAACTTTACTATTGTTCCAATTTTCCATAAAAATGGTGAGAGAATCCTCACATTCAACTAAGTGTTTCTTTAACAAATTAGGAAATGTTTTTCTAGATCTTCTATTTTCTTGCCAAACCTCTATATTTTCTCCTTCAATTGTTGATTCTCATCTTGTATTTTCACATTAATGGCCCTTAGGTCTTCCAACCTTTCTCTTTCCAGTGCTTTACCCATTTTGGGTCTTGCTTTCTCCTTAAATTGTTGGTAGCTTCTTCAAGACACAGATTCAACTGATGTAATACCATATGATCCATAAACAATATGCTATGGGTCGTCTATCTTATCAACATGAATGCTTATACATAATTAAACAAATTTGATGTCTCTACAATCACGAACCGAGATGAAGATATTTTAATGTGGGATTCATTAGTAAGTATGAATGCTCTATTCGAAATGGGTTCAAAACCTTAGTTTTGGCCATTACTATCATGGACTATGAAACACTAAATATACCCATATATATTCGCTTATATGAATATCACTGAAGGTAAAGACCACCATGACATCTTGTGGAATGCACAAATTGGGAGAGTTATAGTATATTTTACTTGGTCGAGTCAGAGGGACAGTTGTAGGTGATACTCCCAAGGTTTAAACAAAGCATATAAGGCAAACAATGTTTTAGCATGTGGTTCAATAGACCAAATGATTCAACAATTAAATATTAATGGTGGTACATGTTATAGCACAAGTTGTAGGTTGGGAAAATCCTGACCCAACCACAAAACCAAGTGCTACAACTAAGGGACATTATATCCAATGTCACCTCGATATAGGTCCCACACTTCAAGGGTGACTAGGTCACACTAGAGAGGTGATCTCGGTGACCCTAGGAGGATTGAGATGAATGGAAGGAAAGGAAAAGAGGTATCCCCTTAAAGTTCAATGATGGAAAGAGGAAATAGTCTTTGATGACTCGTCTCTGGGTGGTTTAAAGTTGCCAAGACTTTGGGTACCTGCAAAAGTGTTTTGTACCTGCCTGAGACACAAGAAAATCCACACTTGCATATAGTATGTTAGGTGGACCAACAAGTTAAAATTGTTGTCCCTATTTGTAGCAATCAAACAATATTAATTATCATCAATATAATGATATCATGGGCTGCAATTTAAAGGTGCTACAAGTTCAATTTAAACATGCAATATTTGAAACACCAATGATTAGTCTAGCTTGCATCAAATAGCATGAAACTTGAGCAGTCAAACAAGGCTATTATAAAACATTTTTGCAGTAAAATTATCATCCTTATGGATGTAGCATACAATTCATTACAACAGAAAAACTATCCAATGAAACTTGCCCAAAATTTGTCTAAAAATGTGTTGCAACAAGTAGAATAAGAGGGCAAAATTCTAGCTTAAGTCTAGGGTTAGTTTATGATATATTAGGGTTAGAGAGGTTAGGGTTTCTGCAGCCTTATGGTTGTAGGGTTATTTTGTTAACATCAATGAGATTTTTGGGAGAAATGGGATGCCCCAAGGGAGGAAGAATCCCCAAGGCATCAAGATCACTATCCAAAAAAGAGAGCTTGCGAAAGTTGAATTTTCATGTTTACCAAGGCAACAATTTATTTCTCCAATGCAATAAGTAAATGACTAGTGCCTTTAAAAATGGGTTAATGGAGTCAAGCAAATAAAGAGATAGAGCTACCACCTCCTTGGGGTTGTAAATCCTCTTACTCCCCAAGGCAAGTATCTCTAGCTAGGGTTCAGGCTAAGAGGGTGTATGGCCTTATACTTCTCTTAGAAAACCCTTATTAAACCAAAAGCATGTAAGCATAAAGTTACGGAGACTAAGGTGGGGGTGTATGCCCTTATACTTCCCACCTAGCTCTAGAAAATAACCTTGACTTGGAAAATGAATGATAGTAACAATGTAGAAACCTTACCAATTCAAGGGAAAAAGCTACGACAAACCACCACAAAAGCTAGAAAAAAGCCTTCCAAGGCTAGAGCATCACTTCCATCAACCAATAATCCAAGACATATCCATCAAAAAATCAAAAGAGAGAGAACTAGCCTAAGAGAACTAGTCCAAGAGCCTCTCACAAGAGGGAGAGTTATGTTAAAATGAGATCTTACGATCTCTTATTTATACAAAATGTCACCAAGGTGACTTGTCCACATATTTAGGTGTAAACCAAAAGACTAGGGGCCAAAAACCCCAATATTTCCCCCTTAACAAAATAGTATTAAACAATTCATCTAAAAATCACTTTTGCACATACGAAAACCCTAATTTTATTAGGATGTCACCCATTTAGGGGACGTTTTGGCATTTGGAGCAAGTCGTTGGTGTAGGAGGAGGGTGGCTACCCTTGCCAAAGCCACATGTCAAGTATCCAAGTTGCTTCCTTCATGTTCAAAGCCTATTTCTCCTCAAAACATCCAAGTTCCAATGCATCAACCACACCACCAAACCCTAACCCCCCTAGGTGACGTCATGCCTCTAGAAGTGACGTCTTGCCTCTCCTAGGAAAACATTTTGGCATGTGCGGTCTAGGTTATGTCGTCCAAGTCATCTCTTAGGCCTTCCAATTTTGATCTTTCTCATCTGGCAAGCGGGCCCCTGGTATCCACCTGTGGGCTTCAAGCCCCATGGAATCCCAAGCTAGGCTTGTTCTTCCAAAATTGTCCATTAACTAGGTCCTTCAAAGACAAATAAGCATGCCCTCCAAGGATCTCAAGTAATAACATCATGATAAGTGAATCCAATCAATAAATTAGCCACCTAAGCATGTGCATCAAAGATCATTATGTCAAACAATTAAGTGCTCAAAGACATTATATGACTTGTCAAACTTGAATATGGGAGGGTTGACGAGGTGTCCTATTGGGTAGATATTTATCACCATAATATTGACTTGTACCTCATGGAGCAAAACCTACTACCTTCTAGAAGCCTGCTAATGTGGTGGATTCCATTTGGAAATATGCATCCTCTGTGGTGGTGAGAAGGGTCTCCAACTGTGCAAAAGGGTATTGTTGGTCATGTAGTCTCTTAGCATTCCATATCTGCAACATAAGGGCCTCGAGACATAATCTCCTTAGTTATCCACAAAATGGGGATAACATCTGGCTCCTACTTGGGGATATGTGCTCGTTGTAGAGTGCATGAGAACCGTAACATCTTTTGGTAGACCTGTGCCTGCAAAAACTCAGACAAAGGGATCAGAGCATCTAGGGTGGTTCTCTCTCTCTCTCTCTCTCTCTCTCTC